>JANJGK010002060.1:85000-148189 GCA_039081455.1 Macrobrachium rosenbergii | reverse complement strand
TATACATATATATATATATATATATATACACACACACACATATATATATATATATACATACATATATATATATATATATATATACACATATACATATACACACAGATATATATATGTATATATGTATATATATATATATATATATATATAATAGGTATTTTACTATCTGCGATAATAACAATGGTTCCGATTAAGGAATAGCAAAGGAAGAAAATGCCGAGAGAGAGAGAGAGAGAGAGAGAGAGAGAGAGCTAGCAGGCAAGCCTTGGTAGTGCCCGACAATCACTCCTCTAATGCAGTGCCTTAACCATGTTATAAACTAGAAAATATACATCAGCAGGCTTAAAAACATAAGAATCCACACTTAGATCATGCAATTCAGACAACTATAAATATTTCTAAGCAAAACATCAACTTTGTGTGGTTATTTTGGCCGCCATTTTGGATTTTCAATAGGCCAATTGGGCTGATTTGGTTAGTATCCCTTGGAGAACAACTGGTGCCAAATTTGATGCTTGTATCATCATTTGCACGATTCTTCTAAAAAATTATTCTTATCGGCCCCCACTATTAATATCCTTCAAGATTAACATGCCATATAGATGGTGTTTAAGATATAATCCTAAAACTTATCATAAACGGATCAAATACAGATTCTTCCTAAACGCATCTGCTGAAACTGAAGACTAATTCATCATAATTTTATGATATCAGAGCATCTGAAAAGTACTAGGCAATGCATAAGGAAGGAAGGAAGGACTATTGTGGTGATAAAAACATGAATTGTCACATAGATGTTAAAGTTAGTATATGACGACAGAAAAATATGTTGGAATAATAAGTTTTATTTAAAGCAAATAACAACAAAATTAAAAATATATTTAAACTGAAAATTACTATAACTCCTTATTAATTTAATTCTGAAAAAAATCATTGTTATTATTGAGGCCAAACATTCTTTTTATTCTCCACAATTACTGAAAATTACCGTTCATTACTTTTACAATATTTAAAGGAATTAAGGCATAATTGCTTTGATAACGGAAGCCTAATGGTACAAATCAGCAATAATCTGCAATTGCAATGTAATGCATATTCGCACTGGCGGGCCAATAAGCTGCATTTTATCCATTTCGAAAGCAAGATCAATTTGGCTTACAAACAAACTCTTAGGCTGTAGCAGTACTTTTAACGAATCTTGGTTTGATTGCAACATTGGCTTATGGCAAAGTCACTGAAGTATATTGCAACTGGTCAAGAATTTGTGATCAGAATGTCACTATATTGCATTTTATCCAGTCTGAAGGAAAAGTTTGAGTGCCGAGGAAAAAATCCTAAGGCTATAGCCTTGCTATTTTGGGGATGTATGCCTAGCTTGAAATATTCTTATTGCAAGGAAAGAGCAATAGATTGCAACTTCCTATAAATATTTGATATTAGTAGTACATTAATTTGAATTGAATAAATTTTGAAGTAGAAATCGTTCTGGCGTCTAAAAAATTTCCAACCATGGTATTTTGAATTATGCCGGGGTTGCAACACTGCACTAAAGCAATAAAGTTGCAACATATACAAAAAATTCGACCATATTTTTCGCATAACTGACCAATAGCTTTCCATTTTTTTTTTTTTTAGTTTGAAGCAGAAGCTGGTTCGTCCCCGAAAACGACCGAAAACACCCTAATTGTCTTGCTGTTTAGAATGTTATGAGTTTGCTTGCATCCTTCCCGTATTCCATGCAAATTGCAATATATTGTGACATCGAAGGCATATTTGTCGTTCAAGTGCCATTATACTTCCTTTTATTTAGTTCGAAGCACCAAAAGTTTGTTTTGAACTCCCAAATTCCAAAAGAATACATTTTATGCACTTTCAAGTAAAATTTGTATATTCCTTAAAAAAATGGCTTGCAACATTACCGTACTGCCCATGTTATTAGCATATTGCACATTTGAACCTCCGTCTGGGACATTAAAATTAGAGTAGAAATTTATTGTCCTTTATTATATTTTTCAGCAAAAGTAATTCTAGAATTAAATTATTGCATGACCTGTTCATGACTTTCTTTCGTAATTTCATGATTCGGGTCTACATATAGTATTTGTCCAATAGTCTTGATTTAGTTTCATATAGAAGAAACTAAGCTGTAATGGTTATGTGATTCTAAATAGTTATCATGTGTTCAAAGGTTAGATTACGCTTCCGTTTGAATCCAGTTTCAGCCTCCTAACTAAACCAACGAAAATTGGAAATTTTCCACTATTTATGTTATGAAATAGTATCAAAATGATCCATTAATGAAATCGTACTTTAATTATGTCTTCAATTCTACATATACTCTAAGGCGGCCACGTGGTCACCATGCGGCTTTTTCTCAACAGAACAGTTTAAGGGATTTTTTACTATAAGCAAGTCGTTAACGCCATCTATTGACCACCTAAGAAAATCAGCACAAGTGAATAACTATATTTTCAAAGATGGGTAAGGAAACTAGTTAGATTATTCTTATTCCCATCTTTTTCCCATAATTTAAAATGATGAGTCTACTGGGGTATCTAAATTCAACTTCAATTCGAAATGAATATTTCATGTAAAGGAAAAATGACCCAAAATTCGACGTAAGGGAAGACGATAAGAATCAACTTGCCTACAATCCTCCCCCATAGCGAAAATGCCACCGCCCATCATAGACGATATGATGATCCAGGCATACCAACAAAATTAAATGCAACATCGTATTTTGGACGAGAACATTGCAGTTCTCAACATAAAATGGTCGAATCGAAAGACATTTTCTTAAATACGGGGTTCTGAGATTACTACAGACTACGTGGAATAACAAACTACCTTTAATTCATCTGCTTTAAAAGCTATATAGACTGGTAGTTCCGAGAAGCCAGGCACACCAATAAAAAGAAATTCAACATATCGCATTTTGGACAAGAATACTGTAGTTCTGAGCGTAAAATAATGTTATTAAGGCTTATTATAACATATCCAGGTTTCTGACTCAACTGAAGTTTACATGAAGCAATGAACTATCTTTAATGCATCAACTTTAAAAGCCGTATGGATTGGCAGTTCCGACAACCCTGCAGTCCCTGCTTATGGGGGTAAAAGTCTCAGGCCAAATATCTAAGGGAAACAATTGCATGGTTTTTTTTTTAGTTTTCAGTGGAAAATGGTACGAAAATAAACATAATCATAACGTATCTTTGCTAACAGACATAATATCCTTGAAAAATGACAAATCATATTGTTTAAACATAAAACGCTTTCCTTACATTCATCGAAAAGGGTGAACATATTTTCAGATATTTAATAAACTTTTGGATGAAAATGTGTGGGAGTATACAGATGCTGCTACGTCAGTCATTTTCGATGACATCTTTGCTTGCATTATTGACTCATTCGTTCTAAAGACAGTTATCATCATTGCCTGGATATAGCCTACATTCATTCTATAATTATCTAAAAAAAATATTAAACATTCTATGACTGCGAATTATCATCATGGTTTGATTACAGTGGCAAAGGCAGCACTGATATTGTCTTAGTTTCATGACAAACACGCACACACGTGTGTGTGTGTGTGTGCGTGTGTGTGTGTGTGTGTGTAGCGCCTTCTGATGACACCTGGTTGAACGAGGCTAATAATTCTCTTAGAGACGCATCGGGGGGGTCGTCACAATATAAGCGCCAGGGCATTTTGGAAACATGTCGTAGGAACTAATCGTCTGCTTTAGCTTTCTTAAGGGCGTCGTGTACAGGTGGGCGTCGCTCCGTGTTGTTCCTCATAAGAAGGCTAGGCCATTTTTTTTTTTTTCTAATCTTAAATGATGAGATTTTAATATCGGAACAGTTAGAGGAGTGTACCATTCCTCGACGATCTTTGATTTTCTTATTCGATTTGATCGTTAGAATGACCGTCAATAATGTCACCTGGGCGGCCCTGTCGAGTTCTTTATTTGTGGAGTGCCATGAAGAGCAGAGTGAAAGAGCCCTTTCAGTAAAAGCAGTCATGGCACTGAGCTTCAGTCTTTCAGGGCACTCACTCCGACCATGAAGGCAGAGGCCATGTTGGATCCCTTCATTGACACTTTAGCCTCCAAATGCCCAAATTTTGCGAGACGAGGATGTCAGGGACCTGAAGTTTTTTCCCGTCTGTGCATAAGGCCAGGTTCTTCATCTCCCACAAACGACAGCCTTACAATTCGTTACATCTCAGAATTAGTTGAGGCCGTCATGTGATGAACTTCAGCAAAACATTATCGGCTTTATTCTACTTTTCCTGTGTTTTTTTATGTTTCTCTAAATTTATTTTATTCAAGTGAAAACGTTCTTGAATATGTCTATTCCCTTTCTTTGATGAAATGAATGTGAAACAATTATTACCTAACCCTTCTCCTGTAGAGATAGGAATTGTTACAAAAACAAACTTTTCTGGACGAATCCGTAATTTATAATAATAATAATAATAATAATAATAATAATAATAATAATAATAATAATAATAATAATAATAATAATAATAATAATAATTTGGTAGAAGACCCTCCTTCAGACTTGTCTCAATGACTACAATTGCTTCTTTTGTGGTGTTTAATTCAAAATGACTCTTCTCCATTTCTTATGACCTTAGTCTCTAGGGGATTAATCTTGCAAGTATCTATCATTTATTTAAGCCTGGCGTTCTCTGGGACAGAGCATAATATATATATATATATATATATATAGAGAGAGAGAGAGAGAGAGAGAGAGAGAGAGAGAGAAGTGTGTGTGTAATTAATGACTCCAAATTATATTATGTTCGCAGGCTACTCTGCAGTATATAATTTATAAAATTTAACAGCAGTATAAGGAAGAATAAGACACGGAAGTCTATAATTGGCTGAGGATCAGTCTAAAAATAAACCTTTATTTTCGGCAACTAGACTTGTGTATATAGTTTTGTTACTGAAACGAAAAATAAAATAGAAAACAGTTACAATCCTGTATACACTTGACACATTTCCTTTAAAAGAAATCATTTAAACCTTCCTTTTCCTGTGGATCATCATCTGTCTCATCACCTAGTTTGAATGTGATGAGTCGGATACAAATTTCTATAGCAAACAATTACCTTTTAATACTGAAGTTTTTCTTTAAGATATTCTTAGAATTATGAATTCTTATAAAAATAAACATTATCCCTAGTAAATCATTATTTTTTAAACGTGATTAACTTTGTCTCATAGGGAAGAGTTTACCAAAATCCCCGTCACGTCCGGTTGTGGATGTTTATTTATGATTCGAGTTAAATAACAGGCAACTGAAATTCATACCCATGCATTCTTCTTTGTGACGTTCCACTCATAAAAATTCATGACAACGTTCGAGAATTTATCAAAGCAAACAAATTTCGAGGAATACTTGAATTGGACATTGATGATACACACACACGCACACACACAGACACACACACACACACACACACACATATATATATATATATATATATATCATCGGTGTCCAATTCCAGTACTCCTCAAAATTTAAATGTCTTCATAAATTCCCGAACCTTGTCATGAATTTTTATGAGTGAAACGTCACAAAGAACAATGCAGGGATATGAATTTCAGTTGTTGGTTATTTCACTCGAAACATGAATAAATAACCACAAATGGACCTGACGGGGAATTTAGTAACTCTTCCTTAAGAGACAAAGTTAATCACGTTTAAAAAATAATGATTTACTAGGGATAATGGTTATTTTTATAAGACCTCATAATTCTAAGAATATCTTAAAGAAAAACTTCAATATTTAGAAGATAATTGTTTGCTATATAAATTTGTATCCGATTCTCCATATTTGTTCTTTTTACCGATGACATACACACACACACACACACACACACACATATATATATATATATATATATATATGAGATTTTATCACATCACCGTGATTCATATGCAAGCATTAAGGTTCAAACGTCCTTTAATATCCAATTCGCTCTACCTCGGAAATAATATATTTTCATATATGTTACCGAAGGGGAATTTTTTAGTTGATAATAAGTTCGTCGTCTTATCAACTAAAAAATTCCCCTTCGGTAACATATATGTAAATATATCATTTCCGAGGTAGAGCGAATTGGATATTAGAGGACGTTTGTAGCTTAATGCTTATATATGTATATATATATATATATATATATATGTGTGTGTGTGTGTGTGTGTGTGTGTGTGTGAGTAGCCGCCATGGTGTCGCAGTGGTATGATGCTCGGCTACTAGCTGAGACGGCCTGGGTTCAATTCCCGTCCCTCATTGATGGCTCGGATTGCGCCACTGCAAAAATCCGGCAGCCCGTCTACCTAGCGGTCCGAAAAAACCCGAGAGGTTTAGTGGGCGAATAGGTACCAGCCCACGGGCTGGGGCGTTAAACAGTGGTCCTAGCAACGCACTGGCCACGTGTTATAGACACTGGGACTTGTCCCCCACTTCCCGTCTGCATAAGAAACAGGGGATCAGAGCACTCCAATAGCTCAAACAATATTACCTCCTTCGATGAACTCTTCAAAGTAAATGGAGATTAACTTGTTGATACTGTCCTACTTTAGTTATTTGTCGTGACAATATTTTGAAACTAGCATGGATTGAAAATTCTCGAATTAAATCTCACATTTTTGTAAGTCTATCATTTTCCTGTAGTTCATCATCAGTCTCATCACCTAGTTTGAGTGTAATGGGTCAGATATTTTCAAGCTGTGATGTAATTTGTCGACTGAGAAATATATCGTCTCTCGTTTGTCACATGATTCTGAATAATTGAAAGACCTGCGTTATTTCCGCAATTGCTGCCAATGCATCCAAGAAAATTAATGGATTCCTGCTGCCCTTTCATACTGTATACCGATATTAAATTCTTTAAGGGATACAGTGGAGTATAGTCGTATTAAATAATTACTGTTTCTTTACTTGGAAAAGCCCACTATTATGTTCTTTTAGGGAAATCGGGAATTCATTGTTCTCATCGCATTGACGCTTTCAGTATAACCTTGAAGACACTTAATCCTCGTTTCCAGGTCACTGCTTTCCTCGCCATAATCATCGTCTTAATGAATACTGTTCCAGTTTTTTATGTTCATGCTAATTCCTCGATCAAATGAGCTCGTTGAACGATTCACTCGAAAAACTTGGAGGGTTCAATTCTCTCTCTCTCTCTCCCTTTTGAACCGTTAAGCGTCCCCGGTAAGGAAGATGGCTGAAGTTCTCTAATAATAACGGAACATAAAATTGTTATCATGTATTCTTCTCCTGTTTAAAAAGAGGGGGTGGGGGAATATATTAAAGTAAGCAGCTGTGATGGTGGCATTATTAACTTGTTATGCGAGTAATAATGACCTAATCTCAAAATAAATGACACACTCATTATGATGAAAAGCTTTACATACCTTGTGAGGTCATAAAATATGCAATTCACATATCTTGTTTCGAATACATTAGATCTCACAAAAAATTCAGTTATTTAATTTATTGATGAAATATTGCATATCTACAAAAAAAATTCATATTTCATAATATTAAATGATGAGTGTACTGGGATATCCAAATTCAACCTCAACTGGAAATGAATATTTCATGAAAAGGAATAAGACCCAAAATTCGACGTAAGGGAAGACGAGAAAAATCAACTTACCCACAGTCCTCCCCAACAGCCAAAATGCAACCGCACGTCATAAACGATATGAAGATCCAGGCATACCAACAAAATGAAATGCAACATTGTATTTTGGACGAGACAACTGCGGTTCTGAGCTTAAAATAATCGAATCAAAAGTGATTTCCTTAAATTCAGGTTTCTGAACTTACTACAATCTAAGTGAAATAACAAACTATCTTTAATTCATCTGCTTTAAAACTATATAATAGATCGGCAGTTCTGACAACCCTTCTGTTGCTGTTCGTAGACATGAAGTCCTGGCGTGTTTTTGTCTGACCAAATACAGGCAGGAAACAAATACATACTTTTTTTTTATTTCAGGATATTCTTCGAAAATAATCATACTCAATATTATTCAAGAATAACAAACTATAGCTAAACTGTTTAAGATATATTATTAATATTCATCATAAACAGCTGTAGAAATCGATGTGCGAAGGAATCATCATTTTATGAAACCAAATCATCTAAGAAGTATTGGGCACTGCTTAAGGTAGGAAGGGCTATTGTGGTCATACGAATAGGAATTGCCAATGAACGGATTAAGTATAGTTTATGTAACTGCAACTGTAAGGCGGGGGGCGGGGGGGACAGGAAAGAATGAGGGTTCGATTACAAATCGATTAAAACCCCTAAGGATCCAACAGAAGGAAGATGAGGTTTGGAAGCGGGTAAAGGGTGGGATGAAAGGAGGGTAGAAGGGAAAGAAAAAAAAAATGGGATAGTCCCATTTATAGTTTACAGTCTATGATGACTGAAACATGTTGTAATTACTGTTCATATGGAAAAAGCCCACAGGGGCCTTTGACTTGAAATTCAAGAAGCTTCCAAAGGATGTTGAGGTCTTTATGAGGAAGTAAGAGAAGGTAAAGGGAAATACAGAAAGAGATATCACTTATTAAAAAGAAAAACATTAGTTAATAAATAGATTAAAATGAAGCAAAATGCAACGAAAACAGCATTAGGGTAGTAATACTGACGGCAAACTTCCATTTTATTCTTCATGATTACTGGGAAATGCCGTTCATTGATTTAACATGATTTAGAGGATTTAGGCAAAACTGCTTTGATTGTGGGAGCGTTATGCTATAAATCAATAATATTATGCAATTTCGACTACATTATACATTTGCCATTGGCGGGCCAATAAGCTGCGTTTTATCCATTTCGAAAGCAAGATCAGTTTGGTTTACGAACAAAAATCCTTAGCCTGTTGCTTTGCTTTCTGACGAATCTTAGTCTGATTGAAACATTGTTTTATTATAAGGAAATTACGATGCATTGCAATTTCGTGGGCACATTAATTATCCAATCTGAAGGAGAAGTTGATCTGTTCGAGGAAAAAATCCGTAGTCTATATCCTTGCCATTCTTGCGAATTTTGCCTGGCTTGCAACATTGCCGTACTGCAAGGGCATTGCAGTATATAAGAAATTCTGTTGCCTATTCGTGATTGGAAGGTCAATGTATTGCATTATATCAAGTGTGAAGCAAAAGTTTCTTTACCAAGAGAAAAAGTCCCAAGCCTATAGCCTTGCCATTTGGGCGAATTTTCCCTTGTGGGAAACATTCCTGACTGCAAGGAAATTGCAATATATTGTAACGTTCCATGCATAAGAGAATATTAGACTGCATTTTATTCCAAAAAAGAAAAGTTGCCTTGCTGCCGAAAAAGCATCATAATAACGTTAATAATTTGCATTTTTTTCATTTCTGGCAAAATTGCCGTATTGCAAGGATACTAAAACATATTGCTAATTCCCATGCATATTCGCCATTAGAAGAACTCTTATTTGTATTTAATCTAGTTTGAAGTTAAAGTCGTTATGAACCCTAAAAATTTGGCCAGACCTGCAACATTGCAATAATGCAAGAAAATTGCAATATACTACAATTTCGACTGCATTTTGCTTTCCCTTTCTTTAGTCTGAAGGAATAGGGTTCGTTCCCCAAAATCACCCCAATTGTCTTGCTAGTTTGTATGGTATAAGTTTGCTTGCAACCTTCCCGTATTGCATGCAAATTACAATATACTGTATTGTGATATCGAATGCACATTTGTCATCAGAGTCCCAGTAGACTACCTTTTATTCGGTTCGAAGCCTGAACAGTTGGTTCTGAACTCCCAGAATCCTATAGACTACATTTTATGCAATTTCGAGAAAATTTGTTTATTTCTTTAAAAAACACATAAGGATACAGACATTATTTTCAAGAATTTATGTTTTCTTGCAACATTACAGTACTGCAAAACTATTTTTATAAAAGCGAATTATGCATACATGCAAGCCATTTAAGGCCCATTAGACTGCATTGTTTCCAATTTCAAAGTAAACATGGTTTGATCCCAGAAAAAAACTCTGGAGCTATATCCCCGTTGTACTGACGAATTCGTTGTCAACATTGTCCTGTTGCTAGCTAATTGCAAAACATTGTAATTTCGAAAAAACTCACCATTAGAAGCTAATGAAAATTATTGTATTAACTTAGAAGGGAAGATTGTTTAGCTATTTTATATTAATTGTACAATAATTGCAACATTACCTTATTACTATACTGTCATCATATTTCACACTGCGCCTCCATCTGCAAAAGTGCAATGAGAGTGGATACCTCTTGTTTGAAACATTGCAATGTGTGGATACCTATTTATCTTTATAATAGCCTTCTGGGAAATCAAGTCTGAGATAAAATTATTAGGCTACATGTCATTTTCATGCCCTTCTTTCCTAAGGCAATGATACAGGTATACATATCGGAGTTATTCATTTTTCTTGATTCAGTTTCATGTATATGAAACTAAACTATGATGATCATGTGATTACAGGAAACTATTGTAGGCGCCCCCTCGCCTGGGGCCCTCCAGGCACATGCCAACAGAAACGTCTTTTTCATGTGTCAGAAAACACATTTTCCCAATTGTATGCCCTTCTTGTTCTCAGTTTAAATATTAATTTTCCGCTCGTGATTGTTAAATTAATGACATGTCCAGAGTTTTGATAAAAAAAATAAGACTATACTTCGTCGTTGTACATCACTCGCCTTGCTGCCTCTACACTATCACGTGTTCAAATGCTATAATACATTACATTTTTTTTCCCTCTCTGTTTCAGTCTTCTGTCTAAACGAATAATAAAAGTATTGGACAATATATAAAGTAGGAAGGAATATTGTGATAAAAGGAACATGAGCAGTTGAAGTCTAGTACTTTATTTGACGACAAAAACACCTGTCGGAATAATATATCTTATTTGAGCTAAATTACATGCACAAAAAAATCCCATATTCAACTTGAAAATAATTATAACTCAACACTAATTTCACTCTGATAGAATTCATTGATAATATTGACGGTAAACTTTTTTTTTATTCTCTATAATTACTGAGAATTACCGTTCATTAATCTCACTCTATTTAGAGGATTAAGGCATAACTACTTTGACTATGGGAGCATAATGGTATAAATCCTCAATATTCTGCAATTGCAATGTATATTCGTCATTGGCGGGTCAGTAAGCTGTATCTTATCCTGTTTGAAAGGAAGATCAGTTTGGCTTATGAACAAATCCTTAGGCTATGGCTTTGCTTTCTGACGAATCTTGGCTCGATTGCAGCATTGCCATAATGCAAGGAAACTGCAATATACTGCAATTTCGTAGGTATATGAATCATTAGAGACCCAACAGACTGGGTTCTACCCTGACCGAAGGAAAAGTCGGGTTGGCCCCGAAAAAAATATCCTGAAACTATATCCTTGCCATGCTGGAGAAGATTAGCTGACATGCAACATTTCTGTATTGCAAGGACATTGCAGTATATTGCATTTCTCATTATATTCTTGATCAGAATGTCAACGTATTACATTTTTTCTGCCAAGAGAAAAAATCCCATGCTGTGTCGGCGAAATTTGCTTTACTTGAAACATTCTTGTTGCAATTAGGTTACAATATGTTGCAACTTCCTGTGCATAATGGTCGTTAGACATTAATTTGTATTTTATCAACTTTGAAGGAGGAACCGTTCTGGTCCGCCTAAAATTCCGAAGGCTATAGCTTTGGTGTTTTGATAAAATATACTAGCTTGCAATATTACAATAATGCAGGCAAGTTGGAATATACTGCAATTTTGACTGCATTTTTGGTGTAACAGACCAATCGCTTTCCCTTTCTTTAGTTTGAAGCAAAACTCGGTTCGTTCTCCAAAAACATCCTAATTGGCCTACTATTTTTAATGTTGTGAACTTGTTAGCAACCTTCCCGTATTGCAAGCAAATTGCAGTATATTCTGATTTCGAATGCACATTTGTCAATTTATCTAATTTCAAGTCAAGTTTGCAAGCTCCTATAAAAAACACAAGGCTATAGATCTGTTACTTTCACGAATTTAGCCTTGATTGCAACATTGCAGTATTACAACCCCTTTATGTAAAAGGCAATTTTGCATGCATGCATGCCTTTAAAGTTCGAACAGACTACATTTTATGCTATCTGAAATTAAAACTGTTTTGTGCTTCCACAAAAAAAAAAATCTAGAGTTATATTCCTGTTATGTTGATGAATTTTTCCTTGCTTTCAATATTTCCCTGTTGCTAGCAAATTGCAAAATATTGCAATCTAGAGCTCATTCTTCATTATCATGTATTAAAAATTAACGCTATATTACATGAGTTTTTCTGTTCATTTTTAGTCTTTTGTTCAAAAGAATGATAACTGAGACTTTTCCATTCATTATCGCAGAAAATTGTATCAAAATTATGAATGAAATCGGATTCCAATTCCGTCTTCAATTCTCCGTATACTCTGAGGCGGCCACGTGGTCACCATGCGGTCCTTTCTCCACCGAGCAAATTCGACGAATTTTGACTATAAGCAAGTCGTGAACGCCATCTATTGGCCACCTAAAAATATCAGAACAAATATACCAACTGCATCTTCAAAGATGGGCGTGGGAACTGGCTAGATTACTTTCAGTAAAATCTTTCCCTAATTATTCAAGATGTTAATTGGTTTGAGATAACAAAATACAGCATCATCTGAATATAAATAATAAATAAAATGGACAAATTACCCTAAAATCATCACCCATAACGAAAATGACTTTGCACGTTATAGACGATACGAAAATCCAGGCATACCAACATTACCAGGTTTAACACCTTATTTTATACAATAATACTACAGTCCTCAACATAAAATAATAGAATGAAAAGTTATTTGCATAGAATTCATGTTTCTGAACTTGCCACAGAATCCTTTAGACGTTAAACTATCTTTAATTCAAGAACTTTCAAAGCTACATAGATTGGCAGCTCCAACGACTCTGCCGTTAACCTACAGTTCTTAGACGTAAATGCCTCATCATGTTTTACGCTAAACAAATACATATAATTTACAATTTTTTTTTTTTTTTGAGATGGGGGGATCCTATGAAAATAAACTCATATGTAAGGAATGACTTACCATTATTTACGTACTCAATATCCTTCAAAATTAACAAGCCATACAGATGGTGTTTAAGATATGATCCTAAAACTTATCATAAACATATCAAATACTGATCCTTCCTAAACTCATGTGCTGAAATTGAAGGCTAATTCATCATAATTGTATGATACCAGAGCATCTGAAAAGTACTATGCAATGCATAGGGAAGGAAGGACTATTGTGGCAATAAAAACATGAATTGTCACGAAACGGCTAAAGCTAGTAAATGACGACAGAAACAGGTGTTAGAATAATAAGTTTTATTTAAAGCATATAATACCAAAATTAAAAAATATTTTAAACTTGAAAATTATTTTAACTCATCATTAATTTCATTCTGAAAGAATTCATTGATATTATTGACGGCAAACACTCTTCTTATTCTCCATAAATACTGAAAATTACCGTTCATTAATTTTACTGTTTAAAAGATTAAGGCATAATTGCTTTGGTAATGGGAGCCTAATGGTATAAATCAGCAATAATCAGCAATTGCAGTGTAATGCATATTCGCCATTGTCGGGCCAATAGGCTGCATTTTATGTTTTTCGAAAGCAAGATCAATTTAGCTTTCACACAATTCCTTAGGCTACAGCATTGTTTTTAACGAATCTTGGTTTGATTGCAACATTGGCTTATGGCAAGGACACTGAAATATATTGTAGCTTCTCTAGTATTTGTGACCAGAATGTCAACATATTGCATTTTATCCAGTTTGAAGGAAAAGTTTGTTTGCCAAGGAAAAAAATCCTAAGGCTATAGCCTTGCTATTTTGGCGAAGTATGCCTTGCTTGAAATATTCTTATTGCAAGGAAAGAGCAATAGATTGCAACTTCCTACGAATATTGGATATTAGTAGTACATTAATTTGTATTGAATCAATTTTGAAGTAGAAATCGTTCTGGAGTCTAAAAAATTTCCAAAAGCTACAACCTTGGTATTTTGATGAATTATGCCGGGCTTGCAACACTGCACTAAAGCAATAAAGTTGCAATATATACTAGAATTTCGACCATATTTTTTGCGTAACAGACCAATCGCTTTCCATTTTTTTTTTTTTTTTTTTGTTAGTTTGAAGCAAAAGCTGTTTGTCCCCGAAAGCACCCTAATTGTCTTGCTGTTTAGAATGTTATGAGTTTGCTTGCAACCTTCCCGTATTCCATGCAAATTTCATTATATTGTGACATCGAAGGCATATGTATCGTTCAAGTGCCATTACACTGCCTTTTATTTAGTTCGAAGCACCAAAAGTTGGTTTTGAACTCCCAAAATCCAATAGAATACATTTTATGCACTTTCAAGTAAAATTTGTATATTCCTAAAAAAAAGGGGGATCTTGCAACATTACCGCACTGCCCATGTTATTAGCATATTGCACATTGAACCTCCGTCTGGGACAAAAATTAGTGTGGAAATTTAGTCCTTTATAATATTTTTCAGCAAAACTAATTCTAGAATTAAATTACTGCATGACCTGCCCATGATTTTCTTTTGTAACTTAATGATCAGGTCTAAAGATAGTATTTGTCCAATTGCAATGGTCATGTGATTATAGGGAGCAATCATGTGTCCAAAGGTTTGATTACGCTTCAGTTTGAGTTCAGTTTCAGCCTCCTGACTAAACCAACGAAAATTGGGAATTTTCCACTAATTATGTTATGAAGTAGTATCAATATGATCCATTAATGAAATTTTTCTTTAATTATGTCTTCAATTTTACGTATACAGAACAGTTTAAAGGGTTTTTGACTATAAGCAAGTCGTTAACGCCATCTATTGACTACCTAAGAAAGTCAGCGCACATGAATAACTACATTTTCAAAGATGGGTGAGGATACTAGTTAGATTATTCTTATTCTCATCTTTTTCTCATAATTTAAAATGATGAGACTACTGGGATATCTAAATTCAACCTCAATTCGAAATAAATACTTCACGTAAAGGTAAAATGACCCAAAATTCGACGTAAGGGAAGGCGATAAGAATCAACTTGCCTATTAGTCCTCCCCCATAGTGAAAATGCCACCGCCCATCATAGACGATATGACGATACAGTCATACCAACAAAATTAAATACAATATCGTATTTTTTACGAGAAAATTGCAGTTCTGATCATAAAATGGTCAAATCGAAAGCGATTTTCTTAAATACGGGGTTCTAAGAAGACTACAGACTACGTGGAATAACAAACTACCTTTAATTCATCTGCTTTAAAAGCTTCATAGACTGGCAGTTCCGACAATCCAGGCATACCAACAAAAAGAAATTCAACATATCGCATTTTGGACAAGAGTACTGTAGTTCTGGACGTAAAATAATGTTATTAAGGTTTATTATATCATACTCAGGTTTCTGACTTAACTGAAGTTTACTTGAAACAATGAACTATCTTTAATGCATCAACTTTAAAAGCCATATGGACTGGCAGTTCCGACAACCCTGCAGTTCCTGTTCATGGAGGTAAAAGTCTCAAGCCAAATATCTAAGGGAGACAATTGCATGGTTTCTTTTTTTTCAGATTTCAGTGGAAAATGGTACGAAAATAAACATAAACATGACGTGTCTTTCTTTACTTATTTGATATCCTTCAAAATGACAATACATATTGTTAGAATGTAGAACGTTTTCCTTACATTAATCGAAAAGGATGCACATAAATTCAGATACTTAATAAACTTTTGGGCTGAAAATGCGTGGGAGTATACAGATGCTGTTACACCTGTCATTTTCGATGACATCTTGGCTTGCTTGCTGAACTCATTCGTTCTAAAGACGATTATCATCATTGCCTGGACATACATTTATAGCATAATTATCTAAAAATAATATTAAACATTTCATGACTGCGAATTACAATCATGGTTTGATTACAGTATTATGATTATATATAGTGGCAAAGACAGCACTGATATTGACTTAGTTTCATGGCACACACACACACACACACACGTGTGTGTGTGTGTGTGTGTGTGTGTGTGTGTGTAGTGCCTTTTGATGACACCAGCTTGAACGAGGCTGATAATCCTCTTAGAGACGCATCGTGGGGGACGTCACAATATAAGCGCCCGGCATTATGGGAACATGTAGGAACTAATCGTCTCCTTTAGTTTTCTTAAGGGCATCGTGTACAGGTGGGCGCCGTGTTGTTCTTCATCATTTTTTATTTATTTTAATGTTAAATGATAAGATTTTAATATCGGAGAGTTAGAGGAATGTACCATTCCTCGACGATCTTAGATTTTCCTATTCGATTTGATCGTTAGAATGACCGTCATTAAAGAACACCTGGGCGGCCCTGTCGAGTTCTTTATTTGTGGAGTGCCATGAAGAGCAGTGTGAAAGAGCCCTTTCAATAAAAACAGTCATGGCACTAAGCTTCAGTCTTTCAGGGCACTCACTCCAACCGTGAAGGCAGAGACCAAGTTGGATCCCTTCGTTGACACTTCAGTCTCCAAATGCCACAATTTTGCGAGACAAGGATGTCAAAGACCGGAAGTTGTTTTCCATCTGTGCATAAGGCCAGGTTCTTCATCTCTCACAAACAACAACCTTACAATTCGGTACATCTTAGAGTTTGTTGATGCCGTCGTGTGATGAACTGCAGCAAAACATTATCGGCTTTATTCTACTTTTCCTGTGCTTTTTTTGTTTTCTATATATATCTTATTCAAGTGAAAACGTTCTTGAATGTGTCTATTTCTTTCCTTTAATGAAATGAGTGTGAAACAATTATTACCTAATCCTTAAACTGTAGAGAGGGGAAATGTTAGAAAAACAGAAACTCTTCTGGATAATAATAATAATAATAATAATAATAATAATAATAATAATAATAATAATAATAATAATAATAATAATTTGGTAGAAGGCCCGCCTTCAGACTTGTCTCAATGAATACAATCGCTTTCTTTGTGGTGTTTACTTCAAAATGACTCTTTTCCATTTCTTATTACCTCAGTCTCTGGGGGATTGATCTTGCAAGTATCTATCCTTTATTTAAGTCTGTCGTTCTCTAGGACAGAGGCATATCCAGGTTCAAGTTCGTTTTTTACATTTCATTTGACTTTATTCCATTAATGGTGTGATCATTTCCGTGATTTGGTCAGGGCTGGGTTACATTGATTCTGCCTGGGAGGTTCAGGTTTAGACGCCTTATAGTATCACGATCACTCACACAACGGCAGCCCATAAGTGATGCAAAGGTGTCAAAATGAGCAAGATGAATGGTGTGAACCTCTGGACTCGGAACAAGAAACAGAACCAGATTGAAATGTCCATTAGGGGATTTCATAGTCGCTCTCAGCATGCTGCCATGGCTGGATCTGAATTCAGAGTTGCATGCCCCCAGGTATTTCCGGGAGGAGGCTGTCAGCAGGTGGCCTTCGCTCAGTCGAATTGCTGGAGGTCACCATATCTCAGGGACTATCCAGTCGGTGTTCGTGGGATTTTTGGCAGGAAGTTTGTCTCCTGTTTGAGCTGAGGGATGGTGTGGTCAGCTGAATGGTTGTACTGCCTACTTCAACTCAAAGATTTCTCAAAAATCACATAAAACACTTTATTTTTTTTGTGTAGCGTAACAAGTAAGAATGTCAGAACAATCCCGGTCTCGCAATGAATGTGGACACTTTACATGGGTGAAACCCCACGAAAAAAAAGATGGTGAAAAGAACAATAGCATGGTAACTAAAGTTGTTCCATATCCTGGAAGTCGTTTAAACATGAGTAATATGTGTAAGGCAGTAAGATTTATTAGACTGCTGCCTGGGTTAAGTCACACGAAGTACTAATCAAAAGACATTCAGTGTCATATGTATATTTGTATGCACTTTAAAATATATGTAAAATTTACATTAAATTTACAAATAAATTGCAATACAGGGCCAACACAGGTACACTTCTCTCTCTCTCTCTCTCTCTTAGTTTTGCGGTGTGGCATTTTGAAGTGACCTGCATCTAGTTGGGAAGCCCTGTGTGGGGGTTAGGTATGATGCCATCAGTGGCAATTTCAGTTTATGTAAAAGAAAGCTATTGATATGGCTATTTGCGTGGCCGTCCGCACTTTTTCTGTCCGCCATCAGATCTTAACGGGAGAGGGCTACTAAGCATAGAGGACTGCGTCAACATCAAGAGAAGAGCACTGGGGCAATATCTGAAAACCAGTGAAGACGAAGTTCTAAGGAGTGCATGGGAAGAGGGACTGGTAAAAGTAGACAAAGACCCAGAAATATACAGCGAGAGGAGAATGAAAAACAACAGAGGAATGGCACGACAAACCAATGTGCGGACAGTACATGAGACAGACAAAAGAACTGGCGAGCGATGAAACATGGCAATGGCTACAAAGGGGAGAACTCAAGAAGGAAACAGAAGGAATGGTAACAGAGGCACAAGATCAGGCCCTAAGAACCAGATATGTCCAAATAACAATAGATGGAAATAACATCTCACCCACATGCAGAAAGTGCAATATGAAAGACGAGACCATAAACCACAAAGCAAGCAAATGTCCGGCGTTTGCACAGAACCAGTACAAAAAGGGGCATGATTCAGTAGCAAAAGCCCTCCACTGGAGCCTGTGCAAGAAACATCAGCTAGCTTGCAGTAATAAGTGGTACGAACGCCAACCTGAGGGATGACGGAATACGATCAGGCAAAGATCCTCAGGAACTACGGTATCAGCCAGATAGGGTGATACGTGCCAATAGACCAGACGTGACGCTGATTGACAAAGTCAAGAAGAAAGTATCAATCATTGATGTGGCAATACCATGGGACACCAGAATACATGAGAAACAAAGATAAAAAAATTGATAAGTATCAAGACCTGAAAATCGAAATAAGAAGGATATTGAATATGCCAGTGGAAACTGTACCCATAATCATAGGAACACTAGGCACGATCCCAAGATCCATGGAAAGGAATCTTGGAAAACTAGATGCTGAAGTAGCTCCAGGACTCATGCAGAAGAGTGTGCTACTAGAAACAGCGCACATAGTGAGAAAAGTGATGGACTCCCAAGGAGGCAGGATGCAACCCGGAACCCTACACTGTAAAAACCACCCAGTCGAATAGGATGTCTGTGATAGACCAAAAAGAAAAGAGGATGACCAACGAGCTGGTCGAAACATGTCGACGGTACCTACAGTAGAACCTGAACCCAGACGAACGATTTCTGATTGAATATTGTAATAAAAGACTTCCAATATTCCGCACTGTCCTTTTCCAACATGAATATCGGCCAGTTACTGACTAACATCGCTGAGCCTGAAAAGCGAATCATAAGGAGGATAGAAAAGACACTATATAAGATAAATTCGCATAATACAGCCATCCTTTTTAATATTATTATTATTATTATTTACAAAAAATAATAATAATAGTTATTATTATTATTATTATTATTATTATTATTATTATTATTATTATTATTATTATTATTATTATTATTATTATTATTGTTATTATAATACTAATATAATGAAAATAATAATTTGGTAGAAGACCTTCCTTCATACGGTCAGCAGGTGGCCTTTGCTCAGTCGAATTTTTGGAGGTCACCATAATTATCTCAGGGACTGTGTCCAGTCGGTTTTCCTGGAATTGTTGGCAGGAAGTTTGTCTCCTGTTTGGGTTGAGGAATGGCGTGGTCAGCTGAATGGTTGTACTGCCAACTTCAACTCAAAGATTTCTCAAAAATCACATGAAACACTGATAATTTTATTTGTGTAGCGTAACAAGTAAGATTGTCAGAACAATCCCAGTCTCGTAATGAATGTGTACACTTTATATGGAAAAAAAAATTATGGTGAAATGATGAATAGGATTTTCACTAAAGTTGCTTCATATTCTGGAAGTCGTTTAACCATGAGTAATTTGTGTAAGGCAGATAGATTTCTTAGATTATTGCCTGAATTAATTCATATGAAGTACCTAATACTCAAAAGAAATCTATCGTCAGATGTATATTTTTTTGTGCTTTAAAATATTATAAAATTTACATTAAATTTACAAATAAATTTACAATGCAAGGGCAACACAGAGGTACACTTCTCTCTCTCTCTCTCTCTCTCTCTCTCTCTCTCTCTCTCTCTCTCTCTCTCTCTCTCTCATTGTTTTGAAGTATGGCATTTTGAAGTGAGTTGCATCTATATGAGGCACCCCGTGTGGGGGAGGGGGTTATAGTGCCATCGTGCCAATTTTAGTTTTCTCATAAAGACAACTATTGAGATGGCTATTTGTCTGTCCGCCCGCACTTTTTCTGTCCGCCCTCAGATCTTAAAAACTACTGAGGCCATAGGGTTGCAAATTGTTATATTGATCATCCTCCCTCCAGTCATCAAACAAAAAATTACAGCCCTCTGTCCTCAGTAGTCTTTATTTTATTTAAGGTTAAAGATAGCTATGATCTTGTGTCTGGCACCGCTATAGGTGCCAATAGCATAGGCCACCACCGGGCCGTGGCTGAAAGTTTCATGGATGGTGGATGAGAGTTTCATGGGCCGTGACTGAGAGTTTCATATAGCTTTGTACGCTGTACAGAAAACTCGATTTCGCCAAAGAAACTTTGGCGCATCTTTTACTTGTTTGCGTGTACGATGACTCTCAATGGCGGTGGGAATGGTTAAGGCTGAAGAAGAAACTTATGCATGGAAAGGTGAGTATAATGTAACTTATGTTTCGCTTCATCCGTGCAGAAGTGGAGCTTAACTTTACGATTTTCGTGGCAGTGGGCTTGGGACGTGGGATGGCTTTCATACTTGACCAGATTTACTTCCCTGCTCCGTGTGCACACTTTTCGGCGTAGGTCAAATTTGTCGTTACTTTTCAGTTGTCATAAAATAAATGATTTATGAAATAATGCTCTGAAGAAATCTAGTTACCTGAAAACTTATATGTACGTGTGTTGGATGGCAACCAATAATATCTCATTCATTCTGTTATCAATCAAATGAAGTTGATGGAGAGAGAGAGAGAGAGAGAGAGAGAGAGAGAGAGAGAGAGAGAGAGAGGACAATATACTATGTGCTGATTTTAATGAAATTCCGGTTAGATCCGGTATAATGTTATAAATGCTAATTTTAGTTTTCTGTAAAAGAAAACTATTGAGATGGCTATTTGTATGTCCGTCAGGTGGTGGCCTGTGTTGTTGGCACCTACAGTAGTGCCAAACTCAAGATCATGGCTAACTTTAATCTTAAATAAAATAAAAACTGCTGGGGATTGAGGGCTGTAATTTTATGTTTGATGTTTGGAGGGTGGATGATCAACATACCAATTTGCAGCCCTCTAGCCTCAGTGGTTTTTAAGATCTGAGGGCGGACAGAAAAAGTGCGGATGGACAGACAAATAGCCATCTCAGTAGTTTTCTGTTTCAGAAAACTAAAATTGGTACTGATGGCGCTATACCCCACCCTACGGAGGCTCCTCATCTAGGTGCCACTCACTTCAAAATTCCAAACTTCAAAACAATGAGAGAGAGAGAGAGAGAGAGAGAGAGAGAGAGAGAGAGAGAGAGAGAGAGAGAGAGTAAACTGTATATGTATTTTAAAGTACATACAAATATACATATGACACTGAATGTCTTTTGAGTAAGAGGTACTTCGTGTGACTTAACCGAGGCAGCAGTCTAATAAATTGTACTGCCTTACACATATTACTCATGTTTAAACGACTTCCAGGATATGGAGCAACTTTAGTTACCATCCTGTTCTTCTTTTCACAATTTTTTTTTCTTCTTTTTTTTAAGGGGTTTCAACCATGTAAAGTGTCCACATTCATTAGGAGACCGGAACTGTACTGACAATCTTACTTGTTACGCTAGACAAATAAAAATATAGTGTTTTATGTGATTTTTGAGAAATCTTTGAATTGAAGTAGGTAGTACAACCATTCAGCTGACCACACCATCCCTCAGCTCAAACAGGAGACAACTTAATGCCAAAAATCCCACGAACACCGACTGGATAATCCCTGAGATATGGTGACCTCCAGCAATTCGACTGAGCAGAGGTCACCTGCTGACCACCTCCTCCCGGAAATACCTGGGGGCATGAAACCCTGAATTCAGATCCAGCCATGGCAGCATGCTGAGAGCGTCTTTGAAATCCCCTAATGAACATTCCAATCTGGTTTCTGTTTGTTGTTCCGAGTCCAGAGGTTCACATCAGTCATCTTGCTCATTTTGACACCTTTGCATCACTTATGGGCTGCCGTTGTGTAAGTGGTCGTGATAATATAAGGCGTCTAAACCTGAACCGCCCAGGCAGCATCAATGTAACCCAGCCCTGACCAAATCACGGAAATGATCACACCATTAATGGAAGAAAGGCAAATGAAATGTAGAAACGAACTTGAACCTGGATATGCCTCTGTCCTAGAGAACTTAAATGAAGGATAGGTACTTGCAAGATCAATCCCCCAGAGACTGAGGTAATAAGAAATGGAAAAAGAGTCATTTTGAAGTAAACACCACAAAGGAAGCGATTGTATTCATTGAGACAAGTCTGAAGGCGGGTCTTCTACCAAATTATTATTATTATTATTATTATTATTATTATTATTATTATTATTATTATTATTATTATTATTATTATTATTATTATTATTATTATTGTTATTATTATTATTATTATAAATAACGGATTCGTCCAGAAAAGTTTCTGTTTTTCTAACAATCCCCCTCTCTACAGTAGAAGGTTAGGTAATAATTGTTTCACATTCATTTCATCAAAGGAAGGGAATAGGCATATTCAAGAACGTTTTCACTTGAATAAGATAAATATAGAAAAACGTATAAAATTACAGGAAAAGTAGAATAAAGCCGATAATGTTTTGCTGCAGTTCATCACATGACGGCTTCAAATAATTCTGAGATGTACCGAATTGTAAGGCTGTTGTTTGTGGGAGATGAAGAAACTGGCCTTATGCAAAGACGGAAAACAACTACCAGTCCTTGACATCCTCGTCTCGCAAAATTGTGGCATTTGGAGACTGAAGTGTCAACGAAAGGATCCAACTTGGCCTCTGCCTTCACGGTCGGAGTGAGTGCCCTGAAAAACTGACGCTCAGTGCCATGACTGCTTTTATTGAAAGGGCTCTTCCACACTGCTCTTCATGGCACTCCACAAATAAAGAACTCGACAGGGCCGCCCAGGTGTTCTTTAATGACGGTCATTCTAACGATCAAATCGAATAGGAAAATCAAAGATCGTCGAGGAATGGTACACTCCTCTAACTGCTCCGATATTAAAATCTTATCATTTAAGATTAGAATAAATAAAAAATGGTCTCGCCTTCTGATGAAGAACAACAAGGCGCCCACCTGTACACGACTCCTTTAAGAAAACTAAAGCAGACTATTAGTTCCTACGACATGTTCCCTAAATGCCCCAGCGCTTATATTGTGACGACCCCCACGATGCGTCTCTAAGAGGATTATCAGCCTCGTTCAGGCAGGTGTCATCAGAAGGCGCTACACACACACACACACACATTAACACACACATATATGTGTGTATGTGCGTTTGTGTGTGTGTATCATGAAACTGGGACAATTTTAGTGCTGTCTTTGCCACTATACAATCATAATACTGTAATCAAACCATGATTGTAATTCGCAGTAATGGAATGTTTAATATTTTTTTTTTTAGGTAATTTTACTATGAATGTATATCCAGGCAATGATGATAATCGTCTTTAGAACGAATGAGTTAAGCATGCAAGCAAAGATGTCATCGAAAATGACTGACGTAACAGCATCTGCTTACTCCCACGCATTTTCAGCTCAAAAGTGTATTAAGTATCTAAATTTATGTTCATCCTTTTCGGTGAATGTAGGGAAAGCGTTTTACATTTAAACAATATGATTAGTCATTTTTGAAGGATATTATGTATATAAACAAAGGCACGTTATGTTTATGTTTATTTTCGTACCATTTTCCACTGAAATCTAAAAAAAAAAAAAAAAAAAAAAAAAAACATGCAATTGTTTCCCGTGGATATTTGGCCTGAGAGTTTTACCTCCGTAAACAGGAACTGCAGGGTTGTCGGAACTGCCAATCAATGCGGTTTTCAAAGTTGATGCATTAAACATAGTTTATAATTTCAAGTAAACTGCAGTTAGGTCAGAAGCATGAATATGCTATAAATAAACCTTAATAACATTATTTTACGCTCAGAACTACAGTATTCTTGTCCAAAATGCGATATGTTGAATTTCTTTTTGTTGGTATGCCTGACTTGTCGGAACTGTCAATCTATATAGCTCTTAAAGCAGATGAATTAAAGTTAGATTGTTATTTCACGTAGTCTGTCGTAAGTTCAGAAACCCGAAATAAAGTAAATTACTCTTGATTCAACCATTTTATGCCCAGAACTGCAATGTTCTCATCCAAAATACGATGTTCCATTTAATTTTGTTGGTATGCCTGGATCTTCATATCGTCTATGATGGGCGGTGACATTTTCTCTATGGGGGAGGACTGTAGGTAAGTTTATTTTTATCGTCTTCCCTTACGTCGAATTTTAGGTTCTTTTACCATTAAATGAAATACTCATCTCGATTTCAATTTTAATCTAGATATCCCAATAGACACATCATTTCAAATTTTGAGAAAAAGGTGAGAATAAGAATAATCTAAATAGTTTCTTCACCCATATTTGAAAATGCAGTTGTCCACTTGAGCTGATTTTCTCAGGCGGTCAATAGATGGCGTTAACGACTTGCTTATAGTTAAAAATCCTCTAAACTTTTTTGTGGAGAAAGGACCTCATGGTGACCACGTGGCCGCCTTAGAGTATACGTAGAATTGAAGACATAATTAAAGTACGATTTCATTAACGAATCATTTTGATACTATTTCATAGCATAAATAGTGGAAAATTCCCAATTTCCGTTAGTTTAGTCAGGAGGCTGAAACTGAACTCAAACTGAAGCGTAATCTAATCTTTGAACACATGATAACTCCCTATAATCACATGACCATTAAAGTTTAGTTTCATGTATATGAAACTAAATCAAGAAAATTGGACAAATACTATATTTAGACCCAAATCGTTAAATTACGAAAGAAAGTCATGAATAGGTCATCCAGTCATTTAATTCTAGAATTACTTTTGCAGAAGGCTATTATAAAGTATAATAAATATCCACAGACATAGGTGCAGTGTGAAATATGCTAATGACATAGGCAATAGGGTTAAGTTGCAAGGTTCTGTTTTTTTAAGGAATAAAAGAAATTACTTTAAATTGCATAAAACGTAGTTTACTGAATTTTGGGAGTTCAAAACCAACATTTGAAGCTCCGAACTGAATAAAAGGCAGCGTACTGTGAATCTAATGACAAATATGCATTCGAAATCATTCGTATTGCAATTTGCATGCAATACGGGAAAGTTGCAAACAAACTCATCACATTCAAAACAGCAAGACAATTAGGGTGGTTTTGGGGAACGAGCCAGCTTTTGCTTCAAAATAAAAATAAATGGAAAGCGATTGGTGTGGTATGCAGAAAATGTGGCGGAAATGTAAATACATTGGAACACTATTGCATTATTGCAGAGTTGCAAACCCGGCATAAGTCATCAAGATACTGAAGTTGTAGCTTTTGGACATTTTTTAGTGGCCAGAACGATTTCTCTTTCAAAGATGATACAATGCAAATCAATGTGCTACTAATATCCAATATTCATAGGAAGTTGCACTGTATTGCTCTTTGCTTGAAATAAGAATATTTCAGGCAAGGCATACTGTACTTCGCCAAAATAGCAAGGCTATAGCCTTAGGATTTTTTCATTGCAAACAAACTTGCCATAAGCCACTGTTGTAATCAAAATAAGATTTGTTAAACTCAATGCTACAGGCTAATGATTTGTTTGTACGCCAAAATAACCTTGTTTTCGAAATGGATAAAATGCAGCTTATTGACCCGCCATTGACGAATATACATTACGTTGCAATTGCAGAATATTGCTGATTTATACCATTAGGCTCCCATTACCAAAGCAGTTATACCTTAATCCTTTAAATATTATAATATTAATCAACGGTAATTTTTAGTGATTATGGAGAATAAAAAAAAGTTTTCCGTCAATAATATCAATGAATTATTTCAGCACGAAATTAATGATGAGTTATAGTCATTTTCAAGTTTAACAAATTTTTTTTTTTTGTGTAATTTGCTTTAAATAAAGCTTATTATTCCAGAATGTGTTTCTGTCATCATATAATAACTTCGACCGCTTTGTGACAATTCATTTTTTAATTACCACAATAGACCTTCCTTCCTCAGGCGATGCCTAATACTTTTCAGATGCTCTGGTATCATAAAATTATAGTGAATTAGTCTTCAATTTCAACAGCTGAGTTTAGGAAGAATCCGTATTTGGTCTGTTTATGATAAGTTTTAGGATTATATCTTAAACACCAACTATATGGCTTGTTAATCTTGAAGGATATTGAGTAAGTAAATAATGATAAGTCATTCCTTCTACTCTTATGAGTTTATTTTCATAGGATCACCACCGCCAACTCAAAAAATAATATAAATTGTATGTATTTGATTCTGAATTTATCTGTTCAGAGTAAAACACGGCGAGACCTTTACGTCTAAGAGCAGTAACAGCAGAGTTGTCTGAACTGCCAATCTATACAGCTTTGAAAGTTGATGAAGTAAAGATAGTTTATTAATTAAAGTAGTCTGAAGTAAGTTTAGAAACATTACTTTTAAGTAAATAACTTTTTATTCAATTATTTTATGCTCCAAACTGCAGTATTCTTATCTAAAATTCAGTGTTAAATCAGGTAATATTGGTATGCTTGTATCTTCATATCGTCTATAACGTGCATCTTTATTTTCGCTATGGGTGATAATTTTAGTGTAGTTTTTCCTTTCTATGAATCATTTATTTCCAGTTGATGTTGTATTTTGTTATCTCAAAACAATTACCATCATGAATCATGAGGGGAAGCTTGTATTAGTAATAATCTACCTAGCTCTCACGCCTTTCTTTGAAGCTGCAGTTGGTATATTTTCTCTTATTGTCTTAGGTGGCCAATAGATGGCCATAACGACTTGCTTATAGTCAAAATTCCTCTAATTTGTTCTGTGGAGAAAGGACCGCATGGTGACCACGTGGCCGCCTTAGAGTATATGAGAATTGAAGACGAAACTGAAATCCGATTTCATTCATTATTTTTATATAATTTTCTGTGATAATGAATGAAAAAGTCTCAATCATGATTCGTTTCAACAGAAGACTGAAACTGAGCCAAAAAATGTAATGTAATATAGCATTTGAACACATGATAATTTTCTGTAATCACATGATCATTACTCTTTAGCTTCATCTATATGAAAGTGAATCAGGAAAAATGAATAACTCCGCAGCAAAGGGCACGAAAAGTTCATTTAAGCATTTTATTTCAGAATGACATACTCAGAAGGCTATTATAAAGAGCAACAAATATCCGCACTCACTGCAATGTTGCAGATGGAGATACAATGTGAAATATGATGTTAGTAGGAAATTTTGCAATTATTGCAAAAATAGTATAAAATAGCAAAACCATCTTTCCTTCTAACACGATGAAACGACGTTTATTGGGCTTCTAATGAAGAATGAGCTCAAAATTACAATATTTTGCAATTTGCTAGCAACAGGGCAATGTTGAAATCAAGGGAAAATTCGTCAACATAACATAGATATAACTCTACAATTTTTTTTTCTTTTTTGTGGAACCAAAGTAGCTTTAATTTGAAATACGATAAAATGTCATCTGTTGGACTTTAAAAAGGTTGCATGCATGCATAATTGTCTTTTATACAAAGGAGTTTGTAATACTGAAATGTTGCAAGCAAGGTTAAATTCGTGAAAATAACAGGTCCATAGCCTTGTGTTTTTAATAAGAGCTTGCAAATTTTATTTTATCTCATGGATTTTGGAAGTTGCAAACCAACTATAGAGGCATAAAACTGAATAAAAGGCAGTATACTGGGACTCTAATGAAGAATATGCGTTAGAAATAAAAATACACTGCAATTAGCTTGCAATACGGCAAGGTTGCAAACAAACTCACAGCAATAAAAATAACACAATTAGGATGTTTTTGGCGGAATGAACTAACTTTTGCTTGAAATTAAAGAACGGGAAAGCAAATGGTCTGTTCTGCCAAAAATGCAGTCAAAATTGCAGTGTATTCCCACTTGCTTCCATTTTTGTAATGTTGCAAGCCAGTATATTTTGTTAAAACACCAAATCTATAGCCTTCGGAATTTTTTGGTGACCAGAATGAGTTCTACAAAGCTGATAAAATAAAAATTAATGTCTTACTAACGTCCATTATGCACAGGAAGTTGCAATATATTGCAACTTCCTTGCAACAAGAATGTTTCAAGCAAAGGAAATTTCCCCAACATAGCAAGGCTATATAGCCTTTGGAATTTTTCTCATGACATAATTTTCTTTCAAACTGGATAAAATGCAATATGTTAACATTCTGATCACGAAAATGCATGAGAAATTGCAATATATTGCAATGTCCTTGCAATACAGAATGTTGCAAGCTAGCTACAATTTTCCAGCATGGCAAGGATATCGTTTCCGTTGCCGGTAATAAAGTCACGGGAAAAAAGTTCACAGGAAAAAAAAAACAATTTTGGCTAGGAAAAAAAGCACAGGAAAAAGAGACATTAATTTATGGTGACGGGTAATAAAGTCAAAGGAGAAAGATTCACATTTCTTGGGGGTCATTATCTTTTTGATATTTACAGCCTTTCGTTTATGTTTAAAACCCTTGGGGGTCACTATCTAGGAAAGATTATTGTGACTTTTTCCTGTGACTTATTTTCCTGCGACTTTTATCCTATGACTTTTTTTCAGTGCCTTTTTTACCTGGATCCATAGTTTCAGGATTTTTTTTCGGGGTCAAACCGACTTTTCCTCTAATGAGTATATCGCAGTTTCCTTGCATTGTGGCAATGCTTCAATCGAACCAAGATTCGTCAGAAAGCAAAGCCATAGCCTAAGGATTTGTTCTCAAGCGAAATCGATCTCCCTTTCAAATTAGATAAAATGGCCCACCAATGAAAAATATACATTGCAATTGCAGTATATTGGTGATTCATACCATTATGCTCCCATAATCAAAGCAGTTATGCCTTAATCCTGTAAATGTTGTGAAATTAATGAGTGGTAATTCTCAGTAATTATAGTGAATAAAAAGAAAGTTTGCCGTCAGTGTTATAGATGAATTCTTTCAGAATGAAATTAGTGTTGAGTTATAGGTATTTTCAAGTTGAATAGGTTTTTTTTTTTTTTTGTAATTTGGCTAAAATAAGATGTAGACCATTATTCCAACAGGTGTTTCTGTCATCATATACTATACTTCAACTGTTGTGTTTTTATTACCATAAGCTCTTCGTTGGGGGAGTCGGTATAGCTGTGGACTGACACTCGCAAGGCCCGAGTTCGAGTCCCCGGCCGGCTGATGAAGAGTTAGAGGAATTTATTTCTGGTGATAGAAATTCATTTCTCGCTATAATGTGGTTCGGATTCCACAATAAGCTGTAGGTCCCGTTGCTAAGTAACCAATTGGTTCTTAGCCACGTAAAATAAGTCTAATCCTTCGGGCCAGCCCTAGGAGAGCTGTTAATCAGCTCAGTGGTCTGGTAAAACTAAGGTACACTTTTATTACCATAATATCCCTTCCTACTTTATACATTGTCCAATACTTTTCTGATATGTTGGTATCACAAAATTATGATGAATTAATTTATCAGTTTTAGACGATGAGCTGAAGAAGAATCTGTATTTAATCTGTTTATCATGAATATTAGGATTATTTCTTACATACACATCAATAATATGTTTGGTTAATCTTGTAAGATTTTGAGTAAATTATACGTTATTCCTTCTACTTATACGTTCATTTTCGTAGGATTCCCCCCACCTCTACCCCCTTCAGAAAATAATATGAACTGTATGTATTTGTTGTCTGCATTTATTTGTTCAGAGTAAAACATGGCGAGACCTTTACGTCTAAGAACAGTAACAGCAGAGTTGTCGGAACTGCCAATCTATACAACTTTTAAAGTTGATGAATTAAAGATACTTTATTATTTAAATTAGTCTGCAGTAGGTGTAGAAACCTGACTTTTATGTAAATAACTTTTTATTCTATTATTTTATGCTCAGGACTGCAGTATTCTGGTCTAAAATACGGCGTTAAATCTGATAATGTTGGTTTCCCTGGATCTTCATATCGTCTATAACGTGCAACGTCATTTTTGCTAGGGTGATAATTTTAGTGTAATTTTTCCTTTCTATGAGTTATTTATTTCCGATTGATGCTGTATTTAGTTATCTTAACACAATTAACCTCTTAAATATTAATTAGAATCTTGTAACAAAAATACTCTATAAGATCGCACGCCCATCTTTGAAGAGGTGAAGAGGCAGTCGATATATTTTCGCTGATTTTCAACGGTGGGCGATAGATGGCGACAACGACTTGCTTATAGTTAAAAATCTTCAAACTGTTCTGTGCAAACAGAACCGCATGGTGACCACGTGGGCGCCTTAGAATATATAGAGAATTGGAGACGAAACTGAGATCAGATTTCATTCATTATTTTGATATCATTTTCTACGATAACGAATGGAAAAGTCTCATTTATCATTCGTTCAGACAGAAGACAGAAGCTGAGCAAAAAAAAAAAAAAAAAAAAATGCATTGTAATATAGCATTTGAACACATGATAGTGTAGAGGCAGCGAGGCGAGTGATATACTAATTTTTTAATCAAAACTCTGGACATGTCATTCACAATCGCGAGCGGAAAGGTAATATTTAAAATGAGAGCAAGAAGGGCATACAGCTGGGAGAAAGTGTGTTTTCTGACACATGAAAAAGACGTTTCTGGTGGCGTGTGCCTAGAGGGCCCAGGGGAGGGGGCGCCTACAATAGCTTCCTGTAATCACATGATCATTATAGTTCACTTTCATATACACGAAACTGAAACAAGATAAATCAATAATTGCCTTACAAAAGAAGGACATGAAAATGACATGTTATAATTTCATCTCAGACCTAATTTCCCAGAAGGCTTTTATAAAGAACAAGAAGTCTCCACACTCATATCAATGTTGCAGATGGAGGTGCAATGTGAAATATGATGACAGTAGGGGTAATAAGTTAACGTTGCAATTATTGCAAAATTAGTATGAAATAGCCAAACAATCTTCCCTTCTAACCGAATACAATAATTTTCAGTGGCTTCTAATGATGGATGCTTTCGAAATTACAGTGTTTTGCAATTAGATAGCAACAGGGCAATGTTGAAAGCAAGGCAAAATTCGTCAGCATAACAGGGATATAGCTAGAGGATTTTTGTCTAAGAGCAAACCATTTTTACTTTGAAATTGGAGAAAATGTAGTCTACTGGGCCTTAAATGGCTTGCATGCATGCATAATTTGTTATTATTAAAATTGGCTTGCAATACTGCACTGTTGCAAGAAAACATAAATTCTTTAAAATAACAGGAATAAACAAATTTTCTCGAAATTGCATAAAATGTAGTCAATTAGATTTTGGGAGTTCAGAACCAACTGTTCAAGCTTCGAGCTGAATAAAAGGCAGTTTACTGGGACTCTAATGGCAAATATTCATTCGAAACCACAATATATTGCAATTTGCATGCACTGCGGAAAGGTTGCAAGCAAACTTATAATATACAAAATAAGACAATTTTGGGAACGAGCCCATTTGCTTCAGACTAAAGAAGCACAAAGAAAAATACAGTCGAAATTGTAGTATATTGCAACTTTCTTGCATTATTGCAATGTTGCAGGTCCGGCAAAATTCGTCAAAATACCGACGCTTGTAGCCTTTGGCAATTTTTTATGGTCCACAACGACTTTTCCTTCAAACTGGATTAAATACAAATTGGAGTTCTAATGACAAATATGCATGGAAATTAACAATATGTTTCAATATCCTTGCGATAGAGCAATGTTGCAAGCAATGAAAAAGCGCAAATTAACAACTTATTATGGTGTGTTTCAGGAACAAAGCAACTATTCCTTTTTGGAATCAAATGCAGTCTAATGTTTTCCTATGAATGAAAAGTTGGAACATATCGCAATTTCCTTGCAATAAGGAATGCTTCCAGCTAGGGGAAATTCTCTCTTGGCAAAGAAAATTTTGCTGCAAGCTTGATAAAGTGCAGTACATTGACCTTCTAATCACGAATAGATAACAAATTCCTATATATTGCAATGCCCTTGCAATACGGCAATGTTGCAAGCCAGGCAAAATTCGCAAGGATGGCAAGGATATAGACTAAGGATTTTTTCGTCTAACAAGCCAACTTTTCCTTCAGACTGGATAATTAATGTGTCTACGAAATTGCAATATATCGCAATTTCCTTACAATAAGGCAATGTTGCAATCAGACTAAGATTCGTCAGAAAGCAAAGCAATAGCCTAAGGCTTTGTTTAAAAACCAAATAGATCTTGCTTTCGAGCTGGATAAAACACAGCATATTGGTCTGCCAATGATGAATATACAGTGAATGTAGTCGGGTTGCATAATATTACTGATTTATAGCATAACGCTCCCACAATCAAAGCAGTTTTGCCTTAATCCTATAAATTATGTCATATTAATGAACGGTATTTCTCAGTAATCATGAAGAATAAGATGAAAATTTGCCGTCATTATTATCAGTCAACTCTTTCAGAATTACATTAATGTTATGTTACAGGCATTTTCAAGCTGGAAATGTTTATCATTTAATGTAATTTTCTTGGAAAAAAAATGTATTATTCAAGATGCAATGCATTACTATCCTAACGTAGTTCTCCTTGCATTTTAATACATTTCAATCCATTTATTAATTTATTTTTTCTTTTTAATAAGCGATATATCTTTCTGTATTTCCCTTTACCTTCTCTTACTTCCTAATGAACGCCTCAATATTCTTTGGAAGCTTCTTGATTTTCAAGTCAATAGTCCCTGTGGGCTTGTTCCATATGAACAGGGATCATTTTCTCAATAATAATAATATGTTTCAATCATCATATACTATACTTTATCCGTTATTGATAATTCCTATTCGTATGACCACAATAGTCCTTCCTACCTTCGCATTGCCAATATTTTTTAGATATTTTGGTATCATAAAATGATGATTCCTTTCCTTATCGATGTTTACACTTGAGTTGAGGAAGCACCTGTATTTGATCTGTTTATGATGAATATCAATAATAAATATATCCAAAACATTTTAGCTATAGTTTGTTATTCTTGAATAATATTGAGTATGTTTATTTTCAAAGAATATCCTGAAAAATTTTTTAAAAGTATGTATTTGTTTCCTGCATGTATTTGGTCCGAGTAAAACTTGCCATGGTCTTTATGTCTACGAACAGTAACAGAAGGGTTGTCGGAACTGCCAATCTATAACATAGCTTTTAAAGCAGATGAATTAAAGATAGTTTGTTATTTCAAGTAGTCTGTATTAAGTTCAGAAACCTGAATTGAAGTATATCTCTTTTGATCAGATTATTTTATGCTCAGAACTGCAGCGTTCTCGTCCAAAATACGATGTTGCATTTCATTTTGTTGGTAGACCTGGATCTTCATAATCGTCTATGACGGGCGGTGGCATTTTCGCTACGGGGGAGGACTGTAGGAAAGTTGATTTTTACCGTCTTCCCTTACGTCGAATTTTGTGCCATTTTTCCTTTACATGAAATATTCATTTCCAATTGAAACTGAATTTAGATATCCCAATAGACACATCATTTTAAATTATGAGAAAAAGATGGGAATAAGAATAATCTAACTAGTTTCCTCACCCATCTTTGAAAATGTAGTTGTTCACTTGCGCTGACTTTCTTAGCAACTTTCTTAGGTGGCCAACAGATGGCGTTAACGACTTGCTTATAGTAAAAAATCCTCTAAATTGTTTTGTGGATGAAGATCCGCATGGTGACCACGTGGCCGCCTTATAGTATACGTAGAATTGAAGACATAATTAAAGTACGATTTCATTAATTGATCATTTTCTTAACATAATTAGTGGAAAATTTACATCGATCGTTTTTTTAATAAAGAAAAATGAAAATGAGTTCAAAATGAAAGGAAATATTTTGCCTTTGAACACATGATAACTTCCTGTATTCACATGATCCTTACAGCTTAGTTTTATATATATAAAACTGAATTAAGACTATATTGATGGGATATTTGTGACTTAATATTTATGTATAAATAAAGTCACGTATTTCAAACTTACCAATCAGTTATGTTGTAGACGGGCTGATTTATATTCTCAGGACAGAACCTGCATTCGACAGGAATATGTACAGCCAGAACTCTGTCATGTACCAAGAACCAAAAAAATCAATATTACATACATACATACATACATACATACATACATACATACATACATACATAACTCATAAAGGCAATAAAAATTTTGAATTCATTCATACCTACGAAATGCTACAAGAGAGTTACTGTAACAGCAATCCTAACCAACCTTCAAATACTGACGTAACACTAATCCCAAAAACATTTATTTGGGAGAATATCAAAACATTAATTATTACACATAATCCTTAACCCTGCCAGCTATTCATCAGTTATTCATCCTCCAACAGTTTTCATTGCAACCTGATGGAAAACAAACAGCAGTCGAATGAACATAGAGTGTAAGCACAAGAGATTGGTGTTTAGTCTTATAGTTTTCTTATTATGATTATCATTTCCGAGCATAAAAAGAGACAGATTCTCTGTACACTCCTCAACTTCTTCAACTCATTCTTCATTTTCCTAGGACGAATTTCCACAGAAGCACAGAAGGGAATATTTAGAAAGGGGCATAAAGAAGGGAGCATATAGAAACAAGCATATAGAAGGGAGCATATAGAAGGTAACATATAAAAAGGAGCATGCAGAAGTGAGTATACAGCAGGGAGCCTACAAAAGTGAGCATATAGAAGGAAGCATACAGAAAAGCGCATATAGAAAGCAGCATACAGAAGGGATTATACAGACGGGAGCCTATAGAAGGGAGCCTATAGAAGGGAGCCTATAGAAGGGAGCCTATAGAAGGGAGCATACAGAAACACAGAAGGTAGCATATAGAAAGAAGCATACAGAAGGGAGTATACAGAGGAGAGCCTATAGAAGGGAGCATATAGAAGGGAGCATACAGAAACACAGAAGGTAGCATATAGAAAGAAGCATACAGAAGGGAGTATACAGAGGAGAGCCTATAGAAGGAAGCATATAGAAGGGAGCATGTAGAAGGGAGCCTATAGAAGGGAGCCTATAGAAGGGAGCCTATAGAAGGGAGCCTATAGAAGGGAGCATACAGAAACACAGAAGGTAGCATATAGAAAGAAGCATACAGAAGGGAGTATACAGAGGAGAGCCTATAGAAGGAAGCATATAGAAGGGAGCATGTAGAAGGAAGTATACAGGAGCATATAGAAAAGGGCACAAAGAAAGGAGCACCTAGAAAGGAGGAAACAGAAAGGAGCTTGCAGACAGGAGCATACAGCAGGGAGCATACAGAAGGGAGCATACATACAGGAGTATACACAAGGGAACACATAGAAACAAAGAAGGGAGCATACACAAGGCAGAACACTGAAGGGAGCATACAATAGGGTACATGCAGCAGGGAGCATGCTCAAGGGAGTATACAAAATTATTTGTATCTTATGTATGATGAAAATATCTCCATTGCATCTTAAGGTAAAGTACTGAATTATTATTATTATTATTATTATTATTATTATTATTATTATTATTATTATTATTATTATTATGTTAGGTAAAGTATTGAATTAATGCATTAAAAAATTACTGTGGTTACAGGGCTGCAATATTTGATCATTGTAGGGTGGATGATCAACATACCATTTCGCAGCCCTCTAGCCTCAATTGTTTTTAAGACCTGAGGGAGGACAGAAAAAGTTCGGACGGACAGACAAAGCCATCTCGATAGTTTTCTCTTACAGAAAACTAGAAGCCAGTGTAATACAGTTATGCAGATCCCATAAAAGCGTTCGTATTATTCATTGCGTCACTCACAGTAATAAACTTCTTAGTCCTTCTTCTTAAGAATTAGGTATTTTGGTAGTATTATTTTGTCATCTATTCGTGAGAGATTCTTCGCTTTCTCTTAAAGAAGGGAATTAAGGGCACTTTTTTCTTTTTCTCTAATTCTATGACTAGTTGATTTGCAAATTTATACCCGAAATTGGACTTTTAAAAGTGTAGTTTTTGCCTAAAGCAAAGGAATATACAGTAAGTAGAGTGATTATTTAGGCACATTCTGCATAACGTCACCAAAATGTGCAAAAAATATGAAAACCTGTCAGAAATAAGACAACAGAGTTTTTCAGAAATAATACAAATATATCCATCTTCATAAGGAGAGGCATTTTTGTTCAAGAAGTCAAGGAGAGTAAATAGAGATTTATGTTACTTCGAGACGAACGAAATTATGGTACCTTGAGAGGGCATTATTTCACCTGTATGCAATAAACTATAATTTGGTTGACGCTGGTTATCGATAATCTTGTATCGGTAGAAAGGTCCACGATAATTAAAGTGTTGACACAACAAAATATTCTGGAATTTAAAAGCAAAGTTTTCCTATATGACTTCAAACCTACCGCTGAACTAGATACCTTAACTAAAACCAAGTTTATCTTGAGTTTTGAGATAAACTTCCGATGCCGAAGAAATCAAACTAATACCAATGTTACTTAAGAATCATTTTCCATCTACTGTTATTGTTAATGCTTTTCTTGTATTGTGTGTGTGCTTCTTGAGACATTAACCAGTATTCTTAACAACACTAGAAATAATGGAAATTCGTTCTGCGAAACAAAAAAGTAATGATATTGGCTTTGACTGATGCTTTCGTTTTTTTTTTATTATATAAAAAAATCACGTATCCTAAAACACCGACCTTAATTGTAATAGACTGTAGGTAATTTCAGTCACTGTGTATGTATTAAATAAATATAACAGTCTTTTGAATTTCCTGTCACTGAAATGCAGCCAATACGAGGTTACTGAGAAAATAATTTTTTTTTCAGGTCTGTAATCAATCTGGTAATAGAATGACAATATCTCTGGGGATAAGGGTATTACGTAAGTTATTCTTAACTGAAATATTTGTATAAGTTCACGTCAAGCGACTTTCTTCACTTTATCCTCCGCATGGCCATCATCACGTCATAAGGTTACTAATCCTTGCTCTGAGTGTAAAATGACTTGTTAGCCTCCGATATTATGCAAATCAAATGCATCTGTCTACAGGCATCCAGTTGCTTACGAGAGAAGTCTAGTCATGTCGCCGAAGATATTAGTTTCGTTCACATTGCTTAAGCTTAGCAGTTGGGATGATTTTCACGGAAACGTATTCATACAAAAATAATTATATCAAACGGAGATTTCACAGCGGTGAATGAAAATTTTTGCTCATCAAATATTAACAATATGAATATAATAACAACAACAAACTTACATCAAAATTAATTACGTTGAATAAGTCAGCTAGCCTGATTAATGGTTTTACCTAATACAGACTTGACGAGGAGAAATTTAAATTGTTTCTCGTCTGTAGAAATGAAAAAAAAAAAAAAAAAAACAGGAACATGGAAGGAGATGAGAAAAAAAGAGTTCTAGAGCTGGGTGGTTAAGTTGAAGAGACGTCACTGTACTAAGCTATCCCATGAATTCTGAAATCTGTGGAGTGCAATAGTCCTAAAGGGTCTTTTAATGACTCCTGAAGTTTGGTGAGATTTTTTCGGCGGCACAAGTCAATTGGATCATAGAATATAGAAACTTCTTGGAACAGAGAACAAAAGAACTAAACAGAGGCCAGGAAATAACAGCAATTGTTGTTGAACGTGAGTTACTAGGTCTGCAGTTTTATGGGCAATCTACCCATTTTGTGATGAAGTAATAAATCAGATTGACAAGAGAAGTAATAAAACAGTCCAGCAAAAGAACTATAGCAAGTACCCTACCTCAGGCCTGTGATTTGCTGAGTCAAGTTCAACCACGATTTAATGAGCTACCACAGGTACAGCTGGCTAAGGAAGAAAAGTATGATTTACTTAGGTCTAAAACCAGTATGAATAAATATCAGATGAACAGATTGGCGAGAGAAATTTACTTTAACGGAAATACCGAAAAATCCAGTTGACATTTTGGCATACTCTTATTATTACAACAAAGAATTAGACTCAGTTGTTGTCAACCCGTAACAAATACCCCTACGGAACCTCTATAATCTTAAATAATGGACATATTTCCCCTCGTAGGTTCTTAGCATTTAAAACTATAAATATCTCGTCACGATAACAGTAGTTTTTTTTTTTTTTGGTGGTTGACGTTGTATTCGCAAGGAATTTTTGAAATGGTGCCATGAGGCTTCAGTAAATGATTATCATAATTCCAGACATCACCATATTTATGGTACACGTTCCACGACTGGAATGTATTAGGATTAATAACACTGACCTTTTAGCGCGTAATGGTCAGGGTAATAAGTTTAATTATTTTTAATCCTTTTCTTGCGCTTTTGATGATAACACAAAGACCTTTAACACATACACATCCCCTGTGTCTACTAGTAGCTAAACATGTAAACCCATATTCATAAAATTAAGAAACTTAGAGTGACCTACAGCAGAGAAAAGATATTACCTCATTTCAAGCACAAAAAAAGTCAAGAATTTAATGGGTAATCAGATACGTATTTCACTGTTCTATCGGGTGACATTAAAAGAAGCCGAGTTCACCTTAAATTTTGATTCATGTTCGACCATCAGGGATGGGAAAACTTGATTACTTCAGTGAGAATCCTTTAACGAGGAATTATATATATATATATATATATATATATATATATATATATATATATATATATATATATATATATATATATATATATATATATATATATATGTGTGTGTGTGTGTGTGTGTGTGTGTGTGTGTGTATAATTTAACTCAAGACAGATTTATTTCTTCACTGTTTTTGTTAAGTAGAGAGAAGTTTTCATTCTGCTGAGAGTCGCTTTTGCATCACTGTCATATAATGTACTAAAATTTTGCGTCATTCTGATGAACGGTGTACTTCGTATTAAAATGCACCAGCTCATGTGAGTGCATATTTGTTCTGTGCTCCTAAGTGACTCGCAATTTAGACCCGAGGATCGTCTCCTATAAAAAGCAACTGACACAACAAATGGCCCCTCTGGTTTTCTTTATGGTTATTCGGGAGGCCACTATGTTTTACTGCGTATGGCATTATCATCTGCCTCCTGCCTCCCCCCCATTATAAGTTACTGGCGTAACGGTGTCCGGCAAAGCTGCCAGGTGTTATGAATGGCAAATCAAGGAACCAGGAAAAAATAGTTTATCACCAATTTATTTTTTTTGTTTTATTGCCAAATGCACGTTTCTGTCGTGAAGTTACATTACACTTTCTAATTCACTGAAGAAATCGGTCTGTTTCTACATTAAACCACCGAAATATAACGTTGATGAAATCAAGTATCATTGAAATTATTTGGAATAATCGTCATTGCTGTGTTCAGTAACCTACAGATTAACAGTGAGTAAGGCTTTATTAACAGATACTATTCACAAAAGTCCTTAACGTATTAATTAAATTTAAACATAAACATGAATTATTTTAGTAGTAAGCATTACGAGGAAAAATATGATTAGGATGGAGCTACATACTATCTTACCATTTCAAAATTAAAATCTGCGAGGAGAGGGACCTTCGTCACTCTTCGGTTTAATTGGGTCAAAAGCTAAACTAAAGTAGTAGTAAAAAGACAGTCGATCAAGACAAGACGCCTTCAGAGGAAGGCAAATGCTGAAGAAAGATGACAGAGGAATCGAGGAGATATATGCCGTGATTAACTTGGCATTCCAAGATGGGTTTTGCATCGGGACCAATTGGAATGTGTCAGGTTTCTTAAATGGGATTCGCCCAGAGACAAATGCCTCCACTCAACCTGTCAGTGCTGCTTTGATAAAAGAGGGACTGTGAGGTGTTGAGCGTAGAGTCTTCTTTTCTGATTGATATCACTGCCAAGGAAAGTAATCAGAAAAGTGTTATCACGGAGAATAACACGAATTAATATTATGCTGAATATAGATTCCCACGTGGCTATTTCCCTGTAACTTAAAAAATCAGTAATAGTTTCTAAGATCATGGAAACTGAATAGATATGACGGAAAGGGTTGCAACGCTGTTTTCGGTAATTATGAATACCGAGGAGTACTGTACACAGTACCTTATGACAATATTCAAAATAATGATTATTAATAACAACAAGTAAAAAATGCTCGCAATCGAGTTTTCTGTACAGCGTATAATGCTGTATGAAACTCTGGATGTGCTGCAGTGTGAAACTCTCAGCCACGATCTGGCAGCGCTCAGTTGCACCCCAGATGAGGTCCAGAGATGTGTCGGCGGGTGGCACCGCAGACGCACGACCCATGGCTAAACTTAACCTTAAGTAAAATAATAACTACCAAGGCTAGAAGGTGCAATTTGGTATGCTTGATGATTTGTAGCCCTTTAGCATCAGTAGTTTTTAAGATCTGAGGGCGGACAGAAAAGTGCGGACGGACAGACAAAGCAGTCACAATAGTTTTCTTTTACAGAAAACTAAAAAAACTATTTATCACTAATACAAGAAAATCGTAGAAGAATAACGATCTATGCATACGGTTTAAAATATACAAAACATAACCAAATAGATATATTTAGTAATGTACATGACTGAAAAATCGTTTAAATAGAATTTAGTCATTATGCTTATAGTCAACTGGCCTTGTTCTCTTTTCAAATACATTATGGATAAGTGTGGCCCCTCTGAGTATATGGCTATGAAATTGGACGTATATGGGAAGATAAGCATTAGCAATAAATATTGCAAGGGTCTCGTGAGACTGAAAGATTTTATCACTCAAAATAATTTCTAGTTCTAGGCGCTTACCATTAACACTGATCCCCGGGAAAGCCACTTCATGTTTCAGTGTCGCTGCATACGAAGAATAAACCACCGTCAGTTTAGACAGAAGTGTAAAGTGGGAAAGGCGAAGGGAGAAGAAAATTCTGACAGCTATTATGGATTTATCATTGTGAGATGATATTGGTATGATATACATATATTCCTTCTATTGAAACCGATCAGCTGATTATTATTTTTTTTTTTTTATAAAATTTAATGTTTTCTTATTTAGGAAGAAACGAAAAAAATTGGCACATTGAATGTAAAAAGTGCGTTATGAATTGCTATTATGATATGAAATCTGATACTTCAGCAAAATTATCGACATGATAAAGGCTAGAATTTACTGATTAAAACGACTATTGCGATGTTTCATATATACTCCTTATCTTGTCATCGTTCGTGCCATATTTGCATGCCCGTACCCAGCAGGCCTGTGCAATACTAAAATTGAACTAAGTTTAGCAACTAATTTTGATCATCACTATAAGAATAAGAATCATAGAATATGAATCACATAACATTTGGGATATGTCTTTCCTGAAATTGACTAATTTTCAAAACTTAAAAAGTTTTTGTACAAGGTCGTATCACTACGAATCACTCTTTCTGCACTTATCATCTTACCATGAATAGGTACCCACACTAGCTAAGAATTTGAAAACTTAGAACGTTTTATTCCGCCATTAGAATGACTAGAATAGGTTATTTCATTAACATTGACTTTACAATTTGTAATAAACAGAGAAACCAGAAATAAAAAGATCAAACCAGTTAAAGAAAAGTCAAGTGACAAAGTGTTCTCTTCAGGGATAGATCTGCCAACAGAGACAGTAGTTATTCACTCCAGGGCCATGCATTACCTTTGGATTATTTTACATTTAGCCATAAGACAGAGTCAGAATTTTATGTTTAAGTTGAATAATAATATCATATCACCCTTTTAAGAACACGCTAATCACTCGGTAAATAAAACAAAACAAAAAAATAAATAAAAAATCGCCACATTTAATCCCAACACTTGAGGGTATATGTATATTATAAAACTAGAAAATGAATTAAAATAAAAGGCTGCATTTGGCAAGGGAGCAGAGAATGCCCTTAAAGATTACGATAAGCTTAAGTTTTGTGAGATTAATAATAAGAGCAATTAATCCCAAGATAAAGGTAATTTCCTTATATTACAGTATATTTTCCCCATACCCTTACCGCACTGGAAACTCCTATTGTAAGAGGAAAGACATTCAAATCTTATTCAAGTTAAAGGTACCAAGACAATGTCGTCGATTGGGAAAGCAATTTGTGCTGTCATTTGCATAGGTGAAGTCGGTCAGTTCCAATTTCCTGCCTTGCATTTGCTCGGTGGAAGGGGGAATTCTCAGCACGTTCAAATCTTAAGATTACTACTATTCTTGGCTCCCAAAATTTCCGTTTATCTTTTTTAAACTTTTTGTACTTTTTATTTTTTTTTATTTAAAGTAACTATACCTCAACCTTAGTTCGTCTCTTATTACCAGTATATTTTTGTTTATTTAAAAAAAGCCTAAATTCTAATTAGTAACGTCGATTAAAATTTTAAGGAAGTATCAGTTTCGTATACATTTGCGTGATATCAATAGATCACGCATAAATAATTAAGACTCAAGTATTAACTGGCTACTAATATCGTCAGTTACCTATTCACCTGTTAACTTGCAACATATAATCTACATATCAGTAACCTGAGTTAAATTTCACTTAACTTATATATATATATATATATATATATATATATATATATATATATATATATATATATATATATATATATATATACACACACACACACACACACACACATATATATATATATATATATATATATATATATATATATATATATATATATATATATATATATATATATATATATAGTATTGGATGAATATTCTACTTAAAGCCTACCCAGACAAAATTCATTTTCCCCGATGACATTAAATGTGATTTGCTTGTAAATATCTAGGAAAAAATTTATTCTAAATAGGGTTTTGATTAACTCCAAGACACTATAATCAAACAGATCACAAGGGGAAAAGAGTAGGATCTGTAAGGTAATTACAGTCAAGCTATGCATTAAAAACTGAGAGAAAGAAGAAGAAGAAAGATTCCACATCGGTTCTGGTTAATCTTTCTCGAATCAATCGCTTGGAGGTTCACAATCAGCTACGAGAGGCTGATATTCCTGTTCTTCTCAAGACTGCTGTATCGGGCTGCCTCTTTTTAACCTCTGAAGACTGCTGTATCGGGCTGCTTCTTATTAACCTCTGAACAAATTATAGTATGAGCTTGTATGATATTGATACTTTTAGGATAATTCTTTGTAACTGGGCATTTTCCTGCCATTGAATCTTTGCTCTTAAATACCATCATTGTCTTCGAATGTTTAATAAAAAATAGTATATTTCAACTTATAGCCATATTGTGGTATAAGTGTCTTACTATTATAATGCCTCAATTGTTATTACCCTAACTGTCCTCGGTTCATTGTCTTGTACTCAATGAACATCATTTGCCTTGATTTCTTGATAGTATCTATTTCGTGGTTTATATTTTAGTGTTGCATGTACTAAAATGGACGTAGGTATCGATTCGACTGCTTTTCTTGTTGCGATTATAATGTCAGGGAATTTATACATAAATAATGATAAAAAATGTTCATCAATTTATTAAGTTAAACAGCTACGTTGCCGAAATGAGTAAATTTATTAATATAAACAATGAAAATAAATGTAATAACAAATATCTTTACTTACGGACCTTGAAGTAAGAAGAAAAGTTACAGCGGTTAGATTCTTATGAATGTTCATAAAAAAAGCTAACAATCAATTTTACCTAGAAGCTGAGTATCACAACCGGATGATTCAAGCAAATTATCAAGCGAAAATGTCTTTCATAGAGAGTACTTCTTGAGATTTGAATCACTTCAAAATCTTCGCGATTGTTCCCATTCCAGCACCCCTTCTCATCAGAGTCCTTCCGGTTATTTCTCATCTGCTAACTAATTAAAGCGAACAAAGACGGGTGTCCCGTTACTGGCTCCTATAACTTGTTATTCAGGGAAAACGAATGTTTTATTTTATTCTAAATCACTGTTGTGCCGTGCATGAACCTTTGTTCTGTTCTGCATTTACTGTGAGTCCTTTCCTCGTTTTTATACTGTCTTGTTTCTCAAGAATTCCACTTTCACTGAAGCGGTAAATTGGAGATGCAAAGTGAACACTTTTGGTAACCTGTAGACAGTCCCGCTGCACTTCATGGTTTTGTTCGGCCTTATTCTCAGTTTGTTCAGTTAAACTTAATTTTTCAGGTAAATAGAATCTCTACAAAATTTCATTATGTCTTCTTCCATTGACAGCTACAACCGGGATTTTTTCAAAGTTTACGAATTGCAGTACATCGTGCCTTTTCATTCAGTACTGATAAACACTCTCATTAATAAACTTACTACAACCACACCTCACTGGTTTTCATGCAGGATACTGTACAGTATTTAGATAGATTTAACTCGGTGACTGGAAGACTTCCAGCTAATCATATAAAAGCTATTTTCATTCTTAGTAAATACTTCGTAGTGAAAATTACATTTTAGAAATAAAAATCACAAGTAGGCAAATATGTAAAGAAGAATACAATGCAATATATAGATCAGAAAAACACACAAATATTTTTTTCTTAAATAAATGACAAGTACATTTATACATTTAATTACCTAAGACTATCCGGAATTCATGGATAATATCATGTATTTTTTTATAACTATTTAGCTTAAGCTTGTGTCCAATATAAGATGAAAAAATATGGGCACATTGAAAACAACGAGCAGAATACAAATCATAAGAAATAAAAGCTCAGTTTATTGTTTTTCATTATTATAGGAAATTTCCAGCTGAAATTTAGGGGATTTTAAATGCAAGGTGTTGGGGAGAACGGAGGCATATAAGGAACAAGGAAAAGAAGGTAACAACGTCTTTTCGAATTCCAGTTAAATACTTGGCACCAATTGTTTTCCTATTTCATTTTCGTAAAATTATACCACATAAATATACTGAATTTTATTTCTTTAGAGTAAAAAGTTAGCAGTAAGCACTGGCGTAAATAATTTTTGGCACTTTGTCTAAAAGATAATGCGGGAACTCTTTTGAATTACGGAGTGGATGGAAAATCCTGAAAATGGCTTAGGTTGTTGATGAAATCCTTATTATGAAGCTTTCTTTGTAAGACCTTTATGATTCGCAATCAAAGAACGTTATTGGTCCAAGAATGAATTCTCTTCTATTCTTTCGAAACAACGAAGCTTTTTCAAAACAATGGAGCATCTTTTCAAGTATGATTAGATTATTATATCATCGCAATAATGTGTTTCTACATATTATCTCCTCGTCAGATGGTTATGCAATAACTTTCAACATTGTTTATACGGTCCATGTTTTACATTTCAGTAACATTACTTCTTTTCTAAATCAAAACTGCATTTCAGGTCCAATCTTAGATATATTTACCTTAATTTTATTTGTTATTTCTCTTTGTTTCGTAAGTTTGGAAGTACTTCATAGCACTGAAAATTCACACAGAGTGCTTTAAACAGGCATTATTTAGAAAATACTAATTCTTGAGTTGCAGCAGCTAAACAGACCACGCGGTAAGAAATTTGTCAATGTAACTACAGCGAAAAGATATTTTACTGTAATATTTTGAAGTACTAGCGCACTAGAATACAGACCACTAAAATCCCTTTAGCGGGCACTACAAGAAATATGGGGGTTTCTTTCATCATTTGGGAACAGACAACCTATAGGCAAAAAAAAAAAAAAAAAAAAAAAAAAAAGGCATTAACGATACGGCTCATGCAAACACCTTGTACGTTTTGAATCATAAAAAAATAACTTTTTCGCTGATTAGATATTTCTCCAAGTTATTATTGGTAGTACCTAATTAAACTCGTATGTAAAGTGTTAGAATACTATTCAACGATACCAAAACACGGAAATATTAAAAAGAAAACTTATAAAACGCAAAATAAGATGATACAACTTACACAAATACGTATAAAGTTTTTCAGCTTCCAGAATAAATGATAAACACGGCATGTTTTTCTAAGTTACATTTCTGTGGCTTTTTATAGCCCTGCTATAATGAAATTTTAGGCTGTCATGCCAAACATTGGGGCACTTTAGGCCATTCACCGCTAAGGACAGTGAAAATCAGGAGTTAGCGTTGTTGGACAGCAAGATACAAATATCAGGAAAATAAAGATGAAGTACACGTATCTAAAGCTGGAAATGGAAGAAAACCGCACAGTTGCACCAAAAAGTAATAGTTTGGAAGGCTGGGCAGCAAGACTGAAGTAAGGAAACGGGAATGGAAGTAAAGTAAAAGGATAAAAAAAAAAATGATTGACTTAGGAGCAAAAAAAACTTTGGCAGTGCAAGGTGTACTGACAGCACTCTTTCCTGCCTATAGGCGAATGAGAATGGATTTAGTAATAATAATAATAATAATAATAATAATAATAATAATAATAATAATAATAATAATAATAATAATAATAACAGAGTCGTTGCTATTGCTTTTTTTTATATCCTGATAAGGTTATCAAGAAGAAAAACAAATCATCATATTTTAAATCGAAATATTTATGTCACGCGGATCAGTTACGTTCGTTGAATTACTAGGGATAGTTGAAGAGCAAAAAAAAAAAAAAATTGACTTTGAAAAATAAGGTATAAAATCTGTGTAACATTTTGTTATTGATTTAAAATCGTTCTAGTTGTTAGCAAATATCTGAGTCATTTCAGAGTATATTGTCATTTTCATTACTTTCCAGAAACACTGAACACTGATCTCAATTATGTGCATGAAGAGAGAGAGAGAGAGAGAGAGAGAGAGAGAGAGAGAGAGAGAGAGAGAGAGAGAGAGAGAAGAGAGAGAGAGAGCAATTAGGAATCCTTAATTCGAACTTCGCCTGTAAGTCATGCACGGGTGACCCGCAAAGATATTCACCTTCCAAGCACGTCTCTCTCAAATGAGTTGAATGAGTGTGAAAAAAAAGATACACAAAATTCTGGAAGTTAGTAGTCTCCCAATAATACTGACAAATAATTTCTTAATAGGAATTATGTCTATGACCACCGGATGCTGTTTTATAAATAAACTCCTAGTGTCATGGCCATGAAAATCCCAAGATGAGGAGCTTTATATATTTTATTTAGATATCTTAACATTTTGCATACTAGAGAGCTACAGATTTCTCTGTAGAGATTTTCTTTTCATGTGGATGAAAATATTGTATGTATTAAGAAAAGCGGAGTTAATCGCATTAAGAAGGAATAACTGGAAGAAAGTTGATGAAAAAGACTCGGAATCTTCAGGAGGAGATTCCGTTTATCATGTATTTTTTTTATCTAATGGTCTCGTGCACATATCCTGAACGAACAGTAAGGGCGTATTGGTTGAATAAAAATATAAATTTCTTTAAAAAAATTGCGTAATTATCAAGGACAGTGGAAAATTCTGGAAACAAATTTGAACCACTATTATCTTAGTTTCTCCTTCGTTATTTACCACTTATTTTGTGGAAAATGAAATAAATGAAATCACATTACTTCTCGCTCTGATTCATCCTTCGTTATCAGAGTTATTGGCAAACTATTTCGCCACGTCGGTTTCATCAGCGAGATCAAGTACTATTGCTCCCATTTATTCCTTACAAAAAAATCTCTGTTTTCCATTACACTGCCAATTAAAGTACATAATTATCTGTTCCTCAGATAATTGTTTAGTATCCTGCCACATATAGTTCTTTCCCTGCAATGAACGCCGCCGTTATCCCCCCTCTGTTGTCTTCACCGATACCATTAGTGTGGACTAGTACACCGTGTCACAATTTGCATTTTTCTGGAATGTCGCAACATGTCATTATTGAGATTATTTTTCACTCTTCATCTAAACTGCGCTGTATTCTTCCTTTGGGTGCATCCTCAAAAATGCCATAGCTATTATGCATGTGATAATGTCATTAAATTTCATACGAGTTCATCGTCCAGCAGTGACGAGATTACTACCAATTCAGTTTGAAGAATTAGAGGAATTTATTTCTGGTGATAGAAATTCATTTCTCGTCATAATGTGGTTTGGATTCCACAATAAACTGTAGGTCCCGTTGCTAGGTAACTAGTTGGTTCTTAGCCACGTAAAATAAATCTAATCCTTCGGGCCAGCCCTGTTTACCAGCTTAGTGGTCTGGTTAAAGTAAGATATACTTAACTTTTTTTTCTGGCTAAGGTACAATCATATTGAAAATGTAAATATAGTTGCGATACTATGTTTGGTGGTACTTATGCTCTGGTATTTTATAGTTTTTTTTTTCTTTGCAACGAGGGACTGTTTTATTTTTTATCATCTAATTATGAAAAAATGACTAATTTCTGGTTTTTTACGGTGTGGCTGTTTGTGAAAAGAAACTGCCTGAAGAATAAAGGTGTAGCTGAACATGATCACAGGCATAGAGCACTGCACTATGCTTACTGATATCATCACCTGTTTGATTTTATGTAATAGATTTATGCTTATGATTAATTTTACAGTGGATTTTATGTATCATACACCACAGGGAAGAGATGAAACAACGGTCAGAACCTACAACCGAGTTTCATCTTTTACTTTTGGTGCTTGAAATTTAATAAATATATGTTAACAAGTAATTGTAATAATCACAACGCCCACCTAATTTCTCGAATTCTTCACACTTCCTGGAAGCTTGTCACTGTAAAGCCTAAAGATACCAATGCAAGAAAATAACATGCTGAACAGTTTTAAGTCGTGTACGTAAACCGGTTTAGTACATCGCTGCAACCAAGCCGGAAACTTGACAAAAATTACGAGAGCGCTGTGGAACCATTGATTTGACCTTGAAATTCCATTAATTAAAATATGGGAAAAGTTAGAGCATATGACTTGCTGGAAATCTAATGACAACGTCCATGCCTTCGGGTACAATGTTTTCATTCACTGCTGATGCTATTGTCGCGCTTAGACCCTTAGGCTTGCTGATTTTTTTGGAAAAAAAGAAACAAAAATATGCATGAAGCAGAATCAATTCTAGGTAATCGATCTCAAGAAGTAAGTGTTGCTTAGTCCACCCGATTATGATATCAGGAAAAAGTTAATATAATAGAAATAAACAGCTTAGTTGACGGCCTTCGAAATAGGCATTTAAGGATCTTTGCAAAAAGGATTCGTTAATCGTTGATATTTATAAATTATGCGGTGAGTTAGTGCTATAAATAATCAGAAGTAAAAAAAAAAAAAAAAGGCAGAAGCCTAGAGTCACCACTGACCTGAAAAAAATTAAATAGTTCCAGATCCTGGTTATTATCTTTCAACAGGAGATTAAAATGATGGAAATGTAATAATCCCTCAGATGTCACCCACTGTGAGCATGTGGGAAGAGTAATTTTCCTACTCTTTGAAATCTGTCTGTAAAACTTCTTATTTGTGACATTAAAGGGTTTAATAATGATTACCATTTGAAATTAACGCTTTTCATTCTATATTATGATAAAATTAATTAATTTGTAAAGTATGCACTGTAAAAGTTAAACCGATAATGAGGAAATTGATATGTACAACGACACATACAGTTTTTATAATCAAACTAAAATGTTGGGGTATAGCACTTTTCTACATATAGGCATAATCAGTAACGCTAATATTTATGTCTGCACACGGATATGAAATGGTTGAATTATAAACGAAATTATAATTAGCATGCTGTCTCTTGCCTTCCTATTATTTCATTTCATTGCATTTCTTTGTTCATATATCGAAGTCCCAATCCACAAGTTTAGAAACGACATCTATGGCTTAGTCTCCATATCCTGACTAATCGAAAACCTAATTGTTCCTTGGGTTATTTTATGGTCCTCTGCAGAAATTTAATTGGAACCAAATTAAAATGCCATCAAGTATTAACCTGATTTTATAATACCTCTCACCAATACTGTTTTGTATTCCATCCAAGGCGTTCTTTTGTCTTCAACACTAGAAATACTTGTAGTCCACATCGGAATTCCCATCCAATACACATTAAAATTTAACCGATTCCTCCCTGACCTGCACCCTGCCCATTCATTAATTTTCATTTGAACACAAAATCTAGAACTATTTTTCTTATCTGAGCTTTCATACCGTATAGTATTATGAAATGGGCCTATCTAAAATCATATTCACGCCTCACTTCCCAAATATCCAATTCTCCTTAGATAAAGAATGTTACTGGAGTCAGACGATTTCATTTTGAGTTATATCCCCATAAAAACAAATTCTGATCTGTGTACTGCTCCTCATCCTAAACAAGTATCTCAACGTAATCAACTCTTCTTTTAACGCTTATCTCATACCTTCATATAACCATATGGAAACCAGTGAGTTTTTTTTTTTATTATCTTTCAGTGAAAAACGTGGTTATGCATCTGAAACACTGAAATCGGTATGTATTTCCTTTCCAGTAACAAAAAAAAAAAAAAAAAAAAAATCCACGTTCAACTCATCCTATAAGACTGTACTTTCGACCATTTTTGGAAGATTTGAGAGTTGGTAAAGAAAGTAAATGGTAGTATAATACCGAGACTTAAGATTGAGCATATGCTGAAATAGGTCTGACGTGGTGAATAACTTGACCCAGCCTGACAATGGCACTTATTGTGAATGTCAATATGAGTATGAACAAAATTTATTCTGCTCTTCATCCACTCCAATATGAGTTTGTCCTTGGCAGAAGAGCTGTTTAAGTGTTATTTTAGAGCTGCTAATTGACCATCGGCACAGCTGGATGTTTCCATTCCAGATAATCACTTTTAAAGGGGAGAGAGAGAGAGAGAGAGAGAGAGAGAGAGAGAGAGAGAGAGAGAGAGAGAGAGAGAGAGAGAGAGAGAGAGAGAGAGAGACGGATAAGGGAACCACTGATTAAAGGCCTTTAGAGATGTAATGTAACATTATCACAAAGAATCATGTTCAACAGCAGGAAGGCAGAAAAGCATAGGTAAAAGCAATTACTCGAGCATTGATAGCTAAACTCAGACATATAAAGAAAAAGACAGAGAGAGAATGGTATTTGTTTGAAATTAATTAACTGCACTTCTTTTATACCGGATACAGTGGGATGAATAATGTATATTTCATATTAAACTTTTGTTTCATGATTCACTAGTAATCTAAATAGAACATCAAACTGACAGAGTGAGAAGTAATAGGTTTACCATACATCATGATTTGTGGAACTTCATAGAAATGTCTTTTGATTCAAAGTCGTCAAATGCAAAACATATCATATTCAAATCTACCCCGTTCTTCCTCGGATCAAAACTCCCCATTATAAGAAATTTCTTCAGATCCCAGTAATAAAGAATATTTATTCTACCTCCAGCTCATCTTCTAAGCTTGTACTTTCGACCATTTCTGGAGGGTCTGGGGATGGTAAAGAAAATATCAGGTAGTTTCATCCCGAGGGTTACGATTAAGCATGCCAAAATAGGCCTGTCAGGTGAATAAATTAACCTTGACTGAAAATAGCCCTCATTGTGAATGCCAGTCTGATCTCTTTTTAATCTACTTGAGAATGAACAAAATTTACTGTTGTCTTCATTCAGTCTGATATGAGTTTGTCATATGCAGAAGAGCTGTTTCACTATGTTCCTTCAGAGCTATTAATTAACTATCAGTACTTCTGGATGTTGTTATTCGCAGAGAGAGAGAGAGAGAGAGAGAGAGAGAGAGAGAGAGAGAGAGAGAGAGAGAGAGAGAGAGAGAGAGACTGACTGACTGACAAAGAAACCATTGATTAAGGCCTTTAGAGACGTATTGTACTATTGCCATGAAGAAAAAGGCTCGCAGCAGGAACGTAGAAAAGCATAGGTAAAAGCAATTATTCCTTTATTAACAGGTGAACACAAAATATGACTTGTTTGAAATAACTCAAATATACTTCTCCTATACCAGAAACTTCGAGATGAATGAAATATTCTATTTTACTTTTGTTTCAGGATATACGAATAATCTAAATAGATTATTTAATTGACAGAATGAGATGTGGTAGCTTTATCTTTCATCATGAAGTATGATACTTCATACGAATGTCTTATGTTGATTAAAATTCTTCAAATGCAAAATGTATTATTTTGGCTTTTGGCAATATTACCTACACATGATTTCGTCCTCATTATTAGAGCATAAGCCTGAGAAATAGCTATTAACCTCTATATTAGCTTTAGCACCAACCATCCGTTTCATAGGTTACAAAGTTCAAAATCAAATCAACTCATTGAAGCACTTTAAACCCTTCAAATTATATATCTTACAATGGAACATACACAGCATACTTTCTTCTAAATATTCATTTGAAATCAACTCGAAAATGCTTGGTAGGCAACCGTACTGGTTTCTGGATCAGTGTAGATCGCCAACTCCAGCCAGCACCACAAGGAATTCATGACGGTTGTGCAAAAGTTGTAAGGAGCCTAGTTAGGCAGTAACCTGAAAATGTTGGGAATGGACAAATTACGACACGCATGAGTGTCTCCTAATATTCCAAGAGGATGAAAATTTTCATTCAGAAAATTTAAGATGATCCAGAAACACAAGCTATATGTTTTCTTCGTGGTCGGGCAACCAAAGATTTTTGTTCAGTGGTTATTTGGGACTTGCTGGGCACTTATCCCTGTCGCTTGAGTCGTAGGATGAGTATGGATTGTAAATGAAGCGTTATTTCTAAATTGGTCGTGAGTGAAATTTCCTCTCGTGAATCATTTTGTCTTTTCCAATTTCGGCCGTTTCTTAAGTTTTACAGATGCAAGGTGTGAAAGTGTTCATAGTGTAAGTGCGGAATTAGTTAATGTTTTGTGCGAAAAATTTCTGCAGATTTAAATTTCTTTCTTGAGTTAATCCTAGCTAATAGGATAAATTCAGTCAAATGGCCACAATTGTAAACATAACCATACCAGAAACTGAGTGACCCATTAGTCACTTAGGTCACTGATTTCTGTATTTTCCGTGAGCGCACTCTAAAATCTGGTAACATTACGGAACACTATTATGAAAATGAAATTCACCATCACTTGATCTTTTCCTGCCCAATGCAATTATAAGAAGATATTTGACACTATGCTCGCCTTTACATCTTTATAAGTAGGAAAACAGCGAAGAGCTGCCCCAGTTACATTTTAATTCTTATCTGTTTCCGAGATGCGGAACTGTAGGGCAATGATTATATAAGTCAGAATAGAGCTTACAACCTGAAAAGAAATCAGAGCTTCAGAGAATGAAAAGGGAAATGCCATTATTCTCATAAGTTATTAGCATTAAAACTTCACAGAAGTTATTGTATGAAAGAAATTTCCTCTGTGAAAAAATGAAAACGAAAAAGCTAGAGATTATGAACATCTATTCATTTCCAAGACACTTCAAGGAATCTTTGGGGGATGCCTCTCACTGCCACATTCATGCTGTAGTTATTGAGTCGAGGATAAACCTTCTGCAGATATCTGAATTACCATTTGCCACTGCATACATCTACTAAGAAGTTTCTTCAGCAGGGGGTCAGACCTCGATATATATACACATTCGCAGACACACACACACACTCACATACATACGACACTATTTACCATTATGTTGCAGGCATCCTCGCACTTCTTGGGTATTCAAGCCCTTTATTTCCAGTACGTCCTTCAGCCCTTCCTCTTTCTCCCAGTAAAACTTCTGATTGATGCTCTCATTTCATCAACTTATTGTCGTCTTGTTTTTTCCATAAGACCAAACTATCTAATAACACATCAATCCATTCCCTCTTCTGCTCTACTTCCACTACACAAACAATACATCGCAAAAGGATAAAACTTTTCCTTTCATTTGCATTTGCCACCCAGACTTTAGCAACGGTAAGGCTGAAATCAAGTATTTTTATAGAAATGCATTATGTTTTACATGGAATACTAGAACAATATAAACACTGTGGTAGGTAATGTGAATGCAAAAGCTGGTAGAACCAGTAAATGTATGTATTGTGTAACAGAAAATGTAGGTGTAGGAGCGACTGCATAGACAAATGGTGTGCACTTCATTATTTACTGTGCCGCGCATAATTTGGTAATAGGAAGTACTTTTTTCCAACAAGATAACATACACAAATACTCTAGGACTTCTGCAAAAGGCATTCAAAGAAACCCAATGAATCACACAGTCATCAATCGAGAAAGAAAAAGAGCACTGAGCATTGTTATGAGCTACAGAGGAGCAGATGTCGGCAGTAATAGCGAGGTTATCATTGCCACATTAAATCTGAAGCTAAAAGTATCTTACAAAATAATTTACCGAATAACTAAATTTAATACGGTGAAGCTTCTTGAAGCTGGAGTTACACCAATCAAATAACTAATCCTTTCACAAATACACACACATACGTATGTATGTATGTATGTATATATATATATATATATATATATATATATATATATATATATATATATATATATAAATATATATATATATATATATATATATAAATATATATATATATATATATATATATATATATATATATATATATATATATATATATATATATATATATATATATATATAATATATATATATATATATATATATATATATATATATATATATATATATATATATATATATATATATATATATATATATATATATATATATATATATATATATTTATATATATATATATATATATATATATATATATATATATATATATATATATATATATATATATATATATACAGAGGAGAGAGAGACCGAACATCTATGCATGAGCGCAAATTACCCAAATTATCCTCTACCCAAGCTCATGAGGTGCAGTAGATGACCCGATAACAAAGCCTTTCCTCGCTTCCTTATATGACTCTGTTCCACTTGTATTACTGTTGATTTTTACCTTTGTTATCAAGGAATCAGGACTCATCAGCACGAGCTGAATTTTTGCCAGGTAACTACTTGAATATATGCCATATCGTAGTGTTAAATATGTAACCATGGATTTGTAGATGAAAATTATGCTGGCGATGATGAAAACTAGCAGCACGATTAAAACAGATATCCCTTCATATAACATCAGTGTTTCTATGATGTCATCCATTTCTCGTAAAAAGACCGATAGAGTCTTGCATTCACTATCCAAGGTAGCACTCAAATCTTCAGGTCCTCCTATTAAATTCCTTACTCTAAAATGTGGTAACTTGCTATTGAAGGATTCACAGAAAATTTCATTGGTGATTGTGACCTTATGGAACATGTTTTCTCTCCTCCAGACTCCGTTACTCCCAGGAATAAATATCGACTCGTCACGAAATTTCTCAATCTTTTGTGGGATCTGGTCATCAATGAGGGTTTCAAATTTCTTCATTTTTTTATCTAGTTTATAAGACAAAGTTTTCTTAATAGGGTAAATCACTCCATACGTTACCACCGATCCGGTAATGCTATATAAGAAAATTAATGGGATCGTTGAGAAGCCGTAAATCTTTTGGCTGAGACTTCCTCTTGATATTTTGATGAACAAAGTACAACACAGCCATAAAGTTGACACAAAGTCACTTAATAAAACCAAATACATCTGAAAGAAGTGTCTGAAGTCTTTCATTTGCCCAATGTCGTCCGTCATATTGTTAACCAGCTGAGCCAGACGGCCACTTCTCGTAACAACGTTCACTTGTAATGACACCACACTTACAACCACAGCTGTGTTCTGCAGTGACATAAGTATGCTAGTAGTATTGATTTGGCCATAATCAAAATGATAAAGATTCAAGCAGCAGCAAATGATTATCATCGTCGTTAGTGAGAAGGACCAGATCGTCCCCAAAACACTTTTGCGGACGGTGACGACATACTCCTCATCTTCCCGGTTACTCTTGAAATTCTTATGATGTTAATTCAACACTTGTGCTGATACTGGCAGCCCTATGTCTCAACAAGAAGCGAATGCGTCAATTGGAAGGCTTTTGAATTTGTTAGTGGGGAAGGAATGAGTAAATATCGACTAAAGGCGGGTACTTTGCACAAGGTTCAGACGCCATGACATAAACATTAATCTTCATCGATCATGAAGATATTATCTAAATATCTACACTGAAGTAACATCAACTCCCAAAGCTTCTTAATAATATATGAAAGTTAAAATGCATCCTCCTTTTACGGAACTTTTTTTCAATACCATTCTAATAATTCTAAAAATGGCATTAATAATTCTGTATTATATGGTTTACCCAATTATATATTTGCATTATGATATACTCAGTGCTCGTTATCCCGTAAGTTAAAGTTGACACCATAATATTTTTACATAATAGTATTTTTCACATCTAATTTTAGTATACTATAAAAATCCTATTCTATTATTTGTTGTGTTCTTATATTCTAAAGAAAGAAGTAAATGGTAATTATTTCTATCATTACCATTCATTATAACATTTGTACTATTACTTCGTCTGAAAATTAGTAGCCTAGTGTATTAAAGGATAATTCTTAATCATGGATCTTGAACACGAAATCGTAAAAAAAATTGAATTTCCATTTCTAATCATTGACTGATTAAGTTGGGTAAAACAGCTTATCTCTACATAAAAATTAGTTCCCGGCGATCCAGACTTTGACAAATAGTAAAGTATATACTAAAGACATGCAAATAAAACTGAAGAGCTTCAAAAGTATAGTCTATAATAAAACATCCATCATCACCTCCATTATTCACTAAAGACCCTCATCCACTATAAGTATCAAAGCACGTTTATTTGACTACCAAACTACGACTTACTATTGGAAGATCTTACAACTGAAATTGAGTAACTTGCTAAACGTAGTCCCTATGAAAGTATGCTTATGCTATGTGTCGTAGTGCATTTATTTATTGGAAAGGGGACTAGTTATAATATTAGCATGAAAGCACTCAATGGTCATAATTCATTTCATGTGTACATTTGTTTGCGGAGGGACCTTAATCGACAACGTTGGTTATCGTAGATGCCACAGTTTATTGATTCTTCAATGCCGAACGCTGAATTAGTTACACAAACTAATTAATTTTATTATATTACATCATAGGACACCGTATTGTTAAAAAGAAAAGACTCAGTGACTCAAGAAAAAGGTTCACCTATGCTTAAGGATTATCTTTTGAAGCTACAGAACTTTAAAATTCTAAATTATAAGCCCCACTGCATACAGCTTATTGTTTCATACCTTCTGGCCATCACTTCCATGAAAAACCGTATCTCACATCTTTGAGAATTTTATCAGTTTATATCCCAGCTAAACTAGTAAAACATATATATCAATTATAAATGTGGATATCTTATCTGTAAAAAACAAAAGATATCATGAACTGCATTGGGCTTTTCTAGTGTGCTACAGGTAACTTGTCGTAGACATTTACATATCATAAAAAGCTTCTTCTAACTTTTAATGAACCAAGCATGAGAATTTCATATTTTGCTAAATGTTGTCATTATTATTATTATTATTATTATTATTATTATTATTATTATTATTATTATTATTATTATTATTATTATTATTATTGTATAGTGAATTTCCCTTGATGAGATACCAAGGAAATGAATACAAATGTATAGATATCCAAGAAAAATTCTTTAAAATTTTCATTCCCTTGCGAGTAATTTTAAGACTGCAAAAAGGAGTACGGGTGAAAAAATATTGAAATGAAATAGGTTTATATACCACATATTAAAATGGGTGGTCTTAGCGCACAGCAGATGCGTTAACAGGAATGAAATACAAACGAACAATATGACAATTGCTTTCTTAGTTCGAAAACTAATATTTGTCATTTTTATAGCAACGTAAACTTAGATCTATGTTGGATAATCGAACCTACTTGCTTAAAACTGCATTTGTAACGAGTAATCAGCTGACGAACGCAGAGAAACTGACAGCCCCCATCATTTTAGTTGGAACCTCTGATAAAAATGAATAACCTTTTTATTTTATTATTATTTTTTTTTCGTTTTCCTCGATTATTGTATATACCACAATTCAACTGAAATACATAAAAAATAATATGAACGAATAAGCAATTACGTAAAAAAAACTATAGAAAATTGCCGTTTCTTATAATGATATTCTAAAATAAATAAAAGTAAAAGAGATCATTACCTTTAAATTAACGAAAAATAATTAACATTTCTGTTCGTTTATATGTGGGTGCAGCCCTTAGTTTTGTAATATTCCCTTTCTGAAGCAGAATAGTTACAATGAATTCAAGTAATTTAACAAATCAAATATGGTTTGTAATTACCAAGATATTACATCTGGGAACTTGTGTGAATGGAATATTTGTAAGATATATGCCGGAAGTGAAATACGACAGCAAACTCTGCAGAGCAAGTCTGTTAATGAGTATCTATCTTCTCATACAAATGGATTTCAAAGCGATCCCTATTTATATTTGGTAGTTATTTGCACGTTCACAGTATTCTTCTGCAGAAGAGGATTGTATATTTACCATCCTCTACAAAGTCACCTACATTAGCTAACATGCATAGGATGAGCGTCCGAGAATGTAACTGCGTTTCATTGGAGAAGTTTGTATAGCTTTTCCCATAATTGCAGTTTAATCTCTCTCTCTCTCTCTCTCTCTCTCTCTCGCTCTCTCTCTCTCTCTCTCTCTCTCTCTCTCTCTCTCTCTCTCTCTCTCTACTATGCCATGCCACTTTGAACGAAGGTTGAGCTCATGCATCGGCGCATATATTCAGAAACTTTAATGCCCCATAAACTATACATTTAGGATTTTTTTCCCTCTAAACAAGCAGTGAAGTATTATGCTACATAGCTCAGCCTGAGTAAAAGTGACGAATAAGGGATGAATTTGTTTTATGCTCGAGCGGGCAATTGCTCTCTCCTCCATCCTCTTCACATTCAGACCCTTTCTGCTCCGCGTCTTTCCTGTCTTCTTTTTCCAAGCATTCAAGTTAACTCAGAGACAGGAAAAGAAATTCTCCGTCCTTGGTGAGGAGTCTTCGTTCCTCCTCTTTTCCGTCACTTACATCAATTCAGGCGTCAAAGGGAAGGAGCAAAGTTTTCTTAAATATATTCTGCTTCCATTGAGTAGAATTGCCTCTCATCAAGTCGCTACTTCATCTGAAATTCTTGGGTGTTGAATTTTACCTTCCTATTTGGACAGACTGCATAATCACGGCATGTATATGATATCTTAGTAAATCAAATTATTTTCCAAGACAGAGCAAGTAAGTAATTTTTAACACTATTTGATGGTTTTCTGCTATTAAAAAAGCCTAAATTCTTATATTCGTGGATTTATGACAAGTAGCTAGGCACTAAACTCTCATCTTACTTTTAAATAATGTTGACTGGTTTCAATAAGCATTTCTTTAAAGATAGTAATGAAAGCTCAAGCTATGAGTATATACGAGATTCATAAACATAAAATCCACATATCAAGATCACTACTAAAAAATGGCCTGTAAAACATAAAAAAATAAATATAAATTGATCATTTACGCTCTGCAAATCAAGTATTCTATGATTAGAACTGGTCATTACAGTATAATATTTGCAGACAGATGATGCATAACTGCATATATATATATATATATATATATATATATATATATATATATATATATATATATAAGTGAATGTTTGTATGTTCGTATAGTAGTGTGCTATAGAAATCCGAACCACTTGACCGATCTAGAATTTAGATAATAGGGTAGCTTAAAAACCCATACCCGCTCGCCCTTCCAGTCCCCCACCCACGTGCCCCTTCCCTTTGTAACTTTCGTGGTGATAAACTCTACAGGTTTATCATGCCTCATTTCATGTGCTCGAGGCCATACAAATATATTATTGAAAAGTTTTTGCAGTCACCACAGTAATACCCGGAAGAAAGGGACAGACAGCACACTAATACCTGGATAAAAGGGACAGTCAGCACAGTAATACCTGGTTAAAGGTCACAGACAGCACAGTAGTACTTTGATAAAAGGGACAGTCAACACAGTAATACCTGGATAAAAGGGACAGTCACTACAGTAATATCTGGATAAAAAGGGACAGTCACCACAGTAACACATGGATAAAATTGACAGCCAATACAGTAATACCTGATTAAACAGGACAAGCATTTCTAGTTATAAGTGGATGAAAGGGACAGTGACCACAGTAATACCTGGATAAAAAGGGACTGAGAGCACAGTTATGCCTGGTTAAAGGCGACAGATAGTACAGTAATACCTGATAAAAGGGACAGTCACCACAGTTATACCTGGATAAAAGGAACATTCACCACATTAACACCTGGATAAAAGGGACAGCCAGCACAGTAATGCCTGAATAAAAGAGACAGACAACAAAGTTATGCCTAGTTAAGTTGTCAGACAACACAGTAATACCTGTATAAAAGGGGCAGTCACCACAGTAAAAATAAGATAAAATGGACAATCACCACAGTAAAAACTGGATAAAAGGAACAGTCACCACATTAATTCCTGGATAAAAGGGACAGTCACCACAGTAAAAATAAGATAAAATGTACAATCACCACAGTAAAAACTGGATAAAAGGAACAGTCACCACATTAATTCCTGGATAAAAGGGACAGTCACCACAGTAATACGAGGATAAAAGGTACAGCCAGCACAGTAACATCTGGATAAAAGTGACAGACAGTACAGTAAGACCTGGTTAAAGGGGACAGACAGGATAATGAGTCCTGGATAAAAGGGACAGTTACCACAGTAACACCTGGATAAAGTGAACAGACAGTACAGCAATACCTGGTTAAACGTGATAGACACTACAGTAATACCTGGTCAAAGGTGTCAGACAGCTCAATAATACCTGGATAAAAGGGACAGTCACCACAGTAATACCTAGATAAAAGGGTCAGTCATCACAGTAATACCTGGATAAACGGAATAGACAGAACTGTAATACCTAGACAAAAGGGACATTCACCACAATAATTTCTGGATAAAAGGGACAGTCACCACAGTAATACCTGTCAGGTCACCCATAACTGTTCGAAGGGTGAACATTCGCATGAAAAAAGTAGAACTGACAGTCGGACCGTTAACACAAACCCCTCCCCCTTTCACTCCCCCCTTCCCTACACCTTCCCCCTCGCCCTTCCTTCTTCCCTCCTCCTCCCCATCCCCTTTTTCTTTTCCCTCCTTGTGAAAGTAGTCTGTCATTTAGAGTTTTCCTGGTCAAGGCCTGGTTGTCAGCTACTTATTATTATATATATATATATATATATATATATATATATATATATATATATATATATATATATATATATATATATATATATATATATATATATATATATATATATATATATATATATATATATATATATATATATATATATATAGTTTCCCTTTAGCCCAACAGAGGTGAAGAAACAAGTACTTTTGCAACGTTTTCTCTTAAGGTTAATACTTTATCAGGATATGGTCTTTACTGGATATTTGGTGGAACATGAAATTTCGGACCAATTGTGAATAATGAAAGTCAGTGTGAAATGGATTTCCACAAATTGCGATATCCTATTCAAAAATGTACTGAGGACTGAGCATTTGTCGTCCGTAAATATAATTACATACAAGCAAAAATACCACATTCAGAGTATACATAAATATATATATATATATATATATATATATATATATATATATATATATATATATATATATATATATATATATATATATATATATATATATATATATATATACACACACACACACACGCACACACCCAAGGGGAATTATGATTGATAGATGCTTTGTCACTAACAAGATTTGAATCCTGCTGAGGATTCATAAGAGCCATGAAGATTTTACTTAAAACATAATCACTTGATATTATTGGAAGGAAACGCAAATTTATCTGAGGTAAAAAGCAACATGTATCATGTTTGATAAACTCTTGAATAAAAATGTAACGCATTATTTTACCTTATAAAAAAAGTACCATAAACGCGCATGCATAGGCTACACGAAAAATTGTGGATGCCTAATGCTTTCTGAAATTTAATTTAGTATTAATCAGGCAGACAAATAATGATCACTAGTTGACCTGAAAATTAAAGTTCTATTTGTATTGCCATCAAAAACTAATTGATTGGGAATTCGGATTCATTAACTGAGAATTAAGAGCTATAAATGTATTCATTCTAATTATCGCGAAATGAACATCAAGCTCAGTTCACACAGGCAAATAAGTGAAAGCATCACAACGGGTATACTTTCGCAATTGGCATCAACGTCAGTCTATTATTAACTAATCCTTTATTACCTTTCCCGGAAGCTACAGTGTCAAGCAAACTGGATTATCAATTTGCTTGGGCCATTATATTATAATCTCCTAACAATCGAATCGATCTTTAAAATAGTTGAGATGTGTGAATACCGTCGGTAATCGTATAAACTATATGACTCGGACAAGGATTGTTTTTATAAACTTTTTTGTTGTTGAGAACCATCAGGTTGAAAGGGTTTAAATTTCCTTTGTTCTTTTTTTCTCTTCCTATGAGAAATTTTCTCATCTTTTCCACGGCTTTACTTTCCATTTACGGGGTACTTAAGGAGCGAGAGCCTTTTGACATATACCCGGCTTACTCTTTAGCAATAATAACCAACGACCCCTTATCATTATTACCAGATATATCTTCATACAAAACAGTCCAACCGCGCCAAGAAGCACTCTCTAACCTGAAGGTTTTTTAAAAGGTCAGAAATTAGAACGGGAAGTGAGCAATGGTTTGCATAATGATAATGTCAGTTACTTAGTAGTTCGAGATGATGTGTCATAGCAG
>JANJGK010002060.1:77500-82500 GCA_039081455.1 Macrobrachium rosenbergii | reverse complement strand
TATCTTTTTCTGCTACATTCATTTCCCCTCTTAAACCTCGCATTTCAATATGTTGGTGTTTTATACTTTCTCTAGTTTCTTTTATTCTGTATCTTTTGAGGCACTACTTACCCCTCTAAGTGGGGCGAAATGCCAAGCAAAGGAAGATTAAAAGGGTATGATGAGATGATATTTAAGAAACTGTCTCACTGGTATATTATTCCCATTAATTTCTTAAAATGTATGAATGAAAAATGAAGATGAACTAGAAATAAAGAACAGAGAGGTAATCAAGAAGATGAAAGAAATGGGGAGAAATCTTGCTCATTTATGGCACTGAAGAAACGATATAAAAGGAACCATACTATTCAAAAGGTTTTTCTTAATGGATATGTAAAATCCTAATCGTTGGTTAGCACAGGCAAAAAGATTACAAATAATGATACAAGCACAGAATACTGTAATATATATATATATATATATATATATATATATATATATATATATATATATATATATATATATATATATATATATATATATATATATATATATATATATATATATATACTGTATATATATTATCAGGAGTATCCTCTCATACGACATCTTCCGTGCAATAAAGCCAATGAAATAAGGATGAAGCAATTAATTAATTCAATTTAGTATGAGTCACTGTAGGCATATTCACCTCTAAACCTCTCTCACCACTGGTTTTTGGGGAAAACCCACTTTAATCTCTTTCTTGTCCAAAGTGCTGTCGGAAATTCCTTAATTCCAGGTGCGGACCCGATCAGAGCTAATAGTCGCCCGAGGCAGGTCAGCTGGTGGGCTGAACACGTGCGTTCTGCCATCTTGAAATTGCACCTTCGCTGCCCGCATTTCCATGTGTGTAGAGTGATCACAACGCCATCTAGGAAAAGAAAACGTAATCCCCGAAGCTATAAAAGGCCTTGGAGAGAGACACTCGCTGTTAGAGTTGTATCGGCGGCCCCAGAGGATGAAGGTCCGTCCCTTGCTCCATTAAACAGCCTATTTCCAACAAGTGCTGGCAGTATCAAAAGCAACTTTTGATGTGAACTAATTCACTCGCCCTCCCTCTCGCTGGCCCTCATAAGAAGAGAACTTCAGCTCCTAAGAAAGGTAAAGTACCAGGATTTAAGGTTTTTCGTCAGCCACACTCCCTATTTGCCTTCAACGAATTTCTTTTCCCTTCATAGTGCGATATACCTACAGTGAGACCTGTATTGCTCTTTCTATTTTGTGCTGTTCAACTTGCAAAGCACTGACGAGCAACGTAACGCAACCGTATGATATTAAAGCCAGTGGAATTGAGTTCAGTCTAGGCATCTTCTATGTAATTCGTCGATTCCTTCATTACAGTGCTAGTTTCGGTTGAGTAACCATAAGTATTTCAGTTGCAGATTAGGTGTATTCAAGGTGGATCTGCGTACCATCTTGTGTGCGTAGTGGCCCCAACTGCCTCGTTTTCAACGCCATTTGAAGCGGGTTACCATTCTTCTGATGTGTTTTCTTTTGTAAGTATAATGAATTCAGTTCAGCCCCAGAGTTTATCTAATCACTCCCCTCTTGAAGTAGACCTTCAGCCGTATTTTGTTGTTTATAATTTTTTAGCTGTCCTCAAGACCAGAGTCCAGCTTTTTGCAGTAATTAAAGTAAGTTGCGTATCATCCTAGTATATCCCATTAATCTAGCAAGACCTCAGCTTTAAAATTATAATATATATATATATATATATATATATATATATATATATATATATATATATATATATATATATATATATATATATATATATATATATATATATATATATATATAATATATTTGTGTGTGTATGTGTGTGCAGGTTCACAGACACTTAGTCGAAATTAAACATTTTCTGTTAGAGCCAACGACAGTCAAACAGTAAAATGTTCCAATCTGGAGAATTACATTACACATAAGATCATTTTAAACAGGTGTATGTGATAAAGCACTGACTATCTTAAATTCTAGTGATCGAGGTCCTCATTTCTAGAAGCTTAATTCTTTATTTAAGTTTTTATTTTTTATAAATTATTTCAGAAATATGAATGCTATGCAAAATATCATTATTTCAACTAATATCAAGCTAAATTTATCCCAAAGCCAGGAAACATACTTTTGTGTTCTCGCCGCCTGCCGTCCCACGTTGTTAAACCTTTTAATTTCGCTAGTAAGTCTACTCAACCTGATATCTCATTAGGTTCTTTCTTGTGAAGGAGGTTCTCTATTTCCCCCAGCTTTAAATATAGCGCTTCTTTTTCAGTTCCTTTTGTATTATCACCACCTCTGGCTTCGACACGACAATGCTAAAAAAAAACATCTTTTCAAATCTAGAGCCACGAAATATGCAGCAATGAACGTAAGGCATTGAAATGAAATTTATTCTATCTTCGAGTAAAATGTTTAGATTTCATTAAAAATATAATGAAATGTTTTGAGGGACTGCCTCAAAATATGTCTATAATGATTAGCGAATTTAAAATATGTCTATAATGATTAGCGAATTTAGACCTAACATTAAAATTTAGTAAAAGCCATGATCAGCGATAACTGAATTGTTGAACAGCCTCTTCTTCATAGATATGATGCAGAGATGTTCAGTGGGAACAATAAAAAAATAATAATAATAATCTACAAGTAGAACAAAGATAACCTACTTGGAAGTGATAATAATTACTATGAGCTTGATGCGCGTGCTACGCTGGGCTGGAACATGGGGCTGCCTGTCATGATTCCCTTACCCTCCCGATCCCCTACCTACCCCACCCCGACCTGGGGCGGACAAACGAGAAAGATCCACTCGGATTTAAGTGCTCATATTGTATATAATATATATATATATATATATATATATATATATATATATATATATATATATATATATATATATATATATATATATATATATATATATATATATATATTAAAACATTACACAACACTCGGACTAAAATTATTATGCTAAAACTAATTGCATAATATTCTGTTTAGAATACCAGGAGAAGGGTAATAACATCCAAACGGAAGGAAAGGAGAAGAGTGTCACGGAGAAAAGTTAAGAGTCCTGATAAAATCCCGCGAAGAAAAGAGAGGTGGAGGCAGTTTGATTGTTTAACTTCGGTACTGCCTCGTTTATACAAAAAGTCTCGAAGATTGCTAGCTCCTGAGGATGACGAGCCCTCGACAGAATTTTAAAATCATTATATTTAATATTTATTTAGCATTTTTTTCTCGTGCTCACGGATATTAGTAAATTCTGGACTAGATAACTGGACCCCAGTACGAGCGAAACCCGGTCATTCAATCCCGGGTACTAACAATAATCCTCCGCAGGTCTTAGAAGAGGTTTATATGTATATATACAATACATATATATATATATATATATATATATATATATATATATATATATATATATATATATAGACAGAAAGATAGATAAATAGATATAGATCACAAAAATTGACTTAAGTTCCCATATTTTGGTAACTTTAAAGATATTCCAATTATACAAAAACTTCAGAGTTAATGTGACATTTAGCAACTGTACTTATTATCGTTAATACTGGCAAAACTGGGGCCTTTCTGTATAAGCTTACTGAAGAAAACCTAATGGCCTACAAGAGAAAGCATGTGAATATAGAAAAGATGCATTTAGAAGTGAAGCATGACATAAGAAAAAGAAAAAACAAAAAGCAATGTTAAATAAGCAAAGAAGCTACGGAGTATGACTCATGCAATAACGGACTAATGACGCGTCTACTGTTGTAAGATGATGGAATAACGGAGTCATCACGATATATTCGACAACAAACAAATGATGCAAACTCCTGATCTCGCCATTTTCTACCAGATCACATGCTGGTTTGATATGTAAGATGGAAGGATCATCTAGGATAATCTGTAACAGTTTCTGATATCTCATTTGCGTTTGTTTGGGCTAGAATGAAAGAATACTGAAGCCAGGGCTTAATTTTTAATTACCTATAATTCTGAGATGGCTTATGTCCGTAATGGTTTTCCAGATCTTTAAACCCCCTTTTTTCCTGTTTCACGGAGCTTAATCTGAAAAACAAATAATACATATTGAGAGTGATGCATTCATCTCATTTAGAACGTATGATCTTCGAAATTGTCAGGAAAAACACCTAATAAAAAAAAATATTTGTTTAGTTTATGCTATAATACAGTAGGTGCAAAATCTAAATGGAAGCATTTGAGGTGATGAATATGAACACTAATAACTGAATCGTTCACATTTTCAAAGCATTCAGAATATATGAGAACTAAGCAGTATTTTTCAGGATACTCAGATTATCTATACATTTATATCCAACTCCTAATTTCCGTACTTATTCTCCAATCCAGTTTAAAAACCTCGTTTCTGTCTTTTAATGAACGTTTGAATCTTATATCATTCGGAATTTAAAGCCTAATTTAGTGCCATGTATCATAAACAAATAAAAAAAAAATAAACATCTCTTGTGATCATTATTTCAATGTAAATACCTTATTCAGTGAAAAAAAAAACTGTGCTTTTTATATGTTGAGGTTCTTGAACCTTCACAATTTAAGTTAACAAGCATACCGTATATTTTTATATATTCCAATCTGACAGTGTGATAACTTTTTCTAGGAATATAAACATGAAATTGCGAATATACAAAGAATATAGCAATCAACGGGTTAGATGAAAAAAGAATTAAGCAAAATATAATCTATTATATTACTAATCTATGCATGGAAACTGAAGAGGAATTTGAAATGCTTGCAATCAAAAAGGAAAAGGGGACGGTGTCCATAGCAAACTCAGACTCAGAGAAATTACATTTATCTATCATTAATAAAAAAAAAATAGGATATTTAAATTTTGGTATGCCTCTTATGCCACTTTTATAATATTTTGGGAATTAAAATGGATAATAAATACCTTTTACTTTTATGTTAGGAAAACTAAATTTGAATGAACTAAT
>JANJGK010002060.1:70000-72500 GCA_039081455.1 Macrobrachium rosenbergii | reverse complement strand
TTTAAAAGCTAACTGGCGACAGTTAGTGTTCTCAGCCTTAGTGAGCTGGAAACTGTACATTAAGTTTTATTCAGTACAGTTTCTTGAAGATGGACATCAAGAGGCTTTTGCAAATAGAAGTTGAGAGAGAACTGCAGTTCTAGAAACCTTATCGTGAGGACAGACGAGCAATAAGGACTCGATTAATGATAAAAATGTATTCCATTCTGCTGGAAAAGAAATACTGGGTTAAAGGGTAACAACAGGGAAACCTTTGGCTCAGATGAGAGCTTATCTACAGTAAAAAACAGGCAAAAGGAAAAAGTGCATAAAAAATAAAAGATTCAGGGAGGAAATGAAGTACACAAGTTTTGATGGTATATTTAATGACGAGTAATGAGGACATATTGCAATAGGACACATTGTACAACAATATATGGAATTCAAAATCCCATTTCTCGTTGGTTATGAGAATTCATTTGAAAGAGTCCAATTCCCAATTTTATGAACGGTCTTGTGTCACTATTTAATTCATATTAAATATGTAGCGCTGTCACTAAAACACTCCCATTAAATCTAACGCTACTTGAAATTATCCATGAATGAACTAGATACAAATATAATGTTCATGGGTTCTTGTAAGTTGGATTTTCAGTAAGTAAACTGTGAGGTGCTAAAAGGACGTGTAATTTCACCTGTGATGTTTGCCTTTCTTAATAACTTTATATCAAAAGTGGTTAGAGAATAAAGAGTTGGTTTAAATTAGAGTACCGACAGAAACTTGACAAGCATAGAATATGTATATGATGCGGTTTTAATCAACAAAGCGTCAAAAGATTTAGAAAGCTTGCATAATAAAATACATTCTATATCAACAGAGATGGGTCTCTAAAACAATCTACAAAAATATAAATAATGAGGACAGAGCATGTGCAAAGGGATGCAATAACATTCAATGTAAACAGACTTAATGAGACTGGATCTTAAATATTTAGGAATGATGACATACACTAAACGTACTCCTTAGCTGGAATTTAGTCAGTCTAAAGAAACCAAATGATACAATGGGCGGGCTGATTAAGATCTGGAAGTCAAAAAGACTGACACTGCATACAAATGTAATACAGTACTTAAATATAGCACAGTCTGTATTGCTGTACAGGCATGAATCGTTGTATGATAATGAAGCAGTATTTTAAAAGTGTTGTCTATTTAGAAATAAAGATTCAAGAAGGATATAAGAAGCTGCATGGCACTTAGAGGCGATACCATATGGAGATCACGAAGTTCCGTATACACATGAAAGAGTGATGAACGTGGTATGGAGACAGCTAAGGTACGTCCCCTGCGAACCCATTGGGAGAACAATATGTGATAGTCCCTGACATGCTCCTTTATGACATATGAAGACCTAGACCTGTTTAATGAGAACATGGAGAGGCTTAAGGTGAGTGGGAATATTTTATGGAACGCACAAGTGGCAATACTGCATGCACATAGGCCTTTCGAGTCACATGGCGTTGGAAACGAAGTATATATATATATATATATATATATATATATATATATATATATATATATATATATATATGTGTGTGTGTGTGTGTGTGTGTGTGTGTGTGTGTGTGTGTGTGTGTGTGTGTGTGCGTGTGTAACATGTTTCACTGTAAAATTCAATAGTGATATGGTTATTGAACTTCAAAATAAAGCTATTTCCATCATCGATTTTCACCATTACAGTAGCGACAAATATATATTGTTTTCAATTATTTCTTTCTTTTACCTAATTTAGATCCAGTTTCATTATATGTTATGAATAAACATATTGCTATGTTTGTAGTGTTTGTAAATTGTTATTTGAAGACATGAAATTAAAATAAAGGCTAAAATGTTGGCATATATTGAAATATAATTCTGAAGGAATGCTTACACAGCTTTGTGTAAAATTAAAAACAAATGTTAATCCATAAAGAAAACTATAATTTAAGAGACCAGTCACGAATATTGTAAAATGGTTGAAAAAACAAATTTATATTCAATGCTAAGAACATATAAGGTTGTGCAGTGACGAATCCCGTTGATGCATTGATTTGATGTAAGATTTAACACCCTGACTTAGCCAGAACCTGTCCTCGCAACCTGAGTAACTTCTCATAGGAGTGCTCTATAGCTCACGCAAGCAGTCTTACATACAGATATGATTCTGTTGTTTCTCCTCCTCATTTCTTTTCATGTTCGGTCTCCATCCATGTGAAATAAAATCACCGAGGAATATCGCTGAATTTTAGCCAAGCTATGATAAAATAGCGAACCGATTTAAAAAAAATGAATGCCTATATCCCTTCTGTTTGCTCTCCTTTATATGTTTCCGACAAATAAAATCACACACAAAAGGAAAAGTAAAAAAGAACGAAAGCAGAAAATCTAATAAAGATTTATGTTGTTGTTGAAGAATTTAATTTTTAGTGAAAAATAAATTTCTGGGTTGCCCCAGGATGAAAGAATAGAGATTAAAAATTTT
>JANJGK010002060.1:0-65000 GCA_039081455.1 Macrobrachium rosenbergii | reverse complement strand
AATTTTTCGTCTTATACATAACCATCATCCTGGATTCATCATATTTACCATTATTTTTACATTTTTTCTCTCTCTGCTCACTCCCTTCCATATTCCATTCTATAGCACACCGTATTCGGCTTATCTTTAATGGCTGACTTAGAGTTTCTCTCACAATATAAATCTCACAAATGTGCATCAGCGCAGTGTGAGGATCCCTTCTATTTCAGGCCAGACTAAAAATCCATTCTTTTGTTATTGATTTGTCTCATCAATCACCTTGTCAAAAACCGATGGGTAACTGTCGCATGATTAAGCAAATCCATTTCGATTTAGACACCTGTCGTTTACAGTCATCTGGTGCATTTGATCTTTTGGAAAAATTCACGAGTAATTAATAGTTTTAGAATGTTTTTCTATTCAAGGGAATAGGAGTCCATTAGAGTTAATATGCCTATTTTCTCGTTTGTAAATATAACTAGTTTTAGTTTTCACAATTATACCCACGTTTAACATGAGGCGCAGAAATTATTCATCGAATTAAATATGCAGGAGAAAGCGATTAATAGATTTTCTCAATGAATGCTTTTAAAAACGTTCTAATTATTAATTCTAAAAAGATATTATTACCGATGATTCTTAATGATTTTGAACGCTATATCCTATCAATTTTTCACTCCTTTTGCTTTAAACAGCAGCTCCTGATTGACAAAAGCTTCAAGAATATTCTATTCTGGGTACTAGGTATATCTTTTTATTCAGGGATGTCTTACCCGGAGGTCCCATTGCAACCCCAGCACCTCCACACCCCCTCCCCAAATAAAAAAAAAAAAAATGTTATGCCTTTTTTGGCTACCTGTAAGATTTTAGTGTCAAAGTATTACAGCTGAGTCTATGTAATACTCAGCTGTAATTCCAGTCATTAAAATAGATGTACAATTTGTGATGATAGGCAAAAGGCTTAACTAGCCAATGAGTAAGCCTCTTTTAAAAACAAATCCCATATCTAACTTTTAATTCGCCTGTCAAATTATGGGAGAATATTATTTACACGTTTGAAAGTTACAGTCACGAATGTATCAAGAGTGACTTTTAATTGTAATTTTAAGTTAAGGGTAATGCAATACGAAAGAAGCACAGAAAAAATAAAAATAAACAATCAATGAAAACACCTAATTACGGCATGCTGTCTTCCTGAATTCCATATAGCCTAAAATGATATGAAGGCGCGTAGCCATCGTCGTCACGGCCTCTAACGCCGTGCATTAAATTATGAAACAAATATAACTATTTTTCTATCTCCTACAACCCTCTATTCATCTAGAGCCTTGCATCTCATAGTCATCACTCAAATAGAAGTGAGCTCTCCGGGAAGGTACAAAGGACATGTCCGAGCCATCTCCATTATTCCCCTATTCATTATTTCATCTACATATGAAACTTTCGTAATTTCCCTTTTAAAATCAGTTATCATTTTATCATGCATTTGAGTCCTAAGATTGTTCGTAGCCTCTTATTCGGATACCTATAAAAACTTTTAGATATAACTTTATTTTCATATCATGATTCATGTCTTCCGCTTTTTGCCAAACAGCCTAGTTAGTATCTGGGTTGTCATTTTACTGTCAAGCATTCCTCAGCATCTAATATATTAAGTAGATTATCTCCCTTAAACCTCTCATTCATCATTTAGAGTTGTCTTTTCATCTGATGTTATAATTGATCTATTTCCCCTTTTGACTGGTATTTTCCACATTTTCTTCCCTCCATTCATTTTATTGTTAAGACTCTGGGCCAGTGCCACCCCCTGAATGCTTTATCAGCAGCATGCCTATTTTTTCCAGATTTTCTGTCGTAATCCTTGCTTAACTTCATTCTCCAGATCTGAGAGTTAGCAACTTTGTGTTTTTCATCTCCACCTTCAAATTTTCCTGCAAATACCTTTTTCCTTTCGTCGTACCTTTATTCTATCAGAATTCTCATTCATTCACTAAAGCTTTCGTCTCGTTACTCCGCTTCCCAGTGCTTCTTTTCCAGCAGACCGATATACGTTCGTAGTCCTCACTGAATGTCCGCACCTCCTCAGATTCGGTATCTAGAACTGCAAATCTATTTTGACTTACAAAAGCTTCTCTACGGCTATCTTTATAAAGATAATTGTAATAAACCAAGATTCTCCTTCATTTTTTTTTTCTTAGTGCTTATTACTTCAGCTGCAGTACGGCAATGTCATGCTAGTGAATACTAAAGACACATGCTCTTCTATAGTGGATGAATTCCTCAGCATTCGATGTTTTCTCTTTGATTGCTAGCTATATGGTCATTTTGATCTTTGTCTTGGCAAACGTTAAAAATTTATTAATTTTATATATGAAAATAACACCAGGGCTGTTGGCAAGTCTTCCTCTATATTAGAATTATTCACGTTTTTTTTAGTTCTTTTGATTTATCGTTGTTCAACTGTTATTCCTTGTCATGGTATATTCAGAATCTCTTGTTAGTGTAAAATTATGATCATAATTATATCTCCTTAACTAAAGTGATTTCGTGAGACTTTTAATTGTTATATTTCGTCCTGTAAAAAGTAGAAACTCCAGAGCAGTGCTTTAAGTACTTTACTCCAAGAGATACCACATAATCAATTAGGGAAATATTATAGGAGAGGCCTATTTTAATGTGTAATTTGTTGCATGAAGTTTATTTTTCAGATGCCTAATCACAAAACATCCACCCATTATGTAAGTCATTTGTGTAAATAATTGTCTGTCGATTAGCAGTGGTTTACATAGAATGTGTGAATCAGCGGCCAAGCGTTTTACTTTGATAAACCAGCTTACTTTTTCTTGAAAGTTGACATATCTGGCTGCATATTTGCAGTTTTCTTGTCGGGGAACAGATAATTTTCTCCAGACTGCAATGTTATTAGTCGCTGCTATTAAGACTCAGAAGGATTTTTTCTTGAACTTGATTCAAGTGATTAATTGCAGTATAAAAATGTTGTTCTTCATCATAGCGTGTTTTCTTCTTTCTACAAAGATTATCAAGGGAGAGAAAACCAGATAAGATAAAATTTTCCGATTCAGTGAGCGTTATAACTGATGAGCTGGGTGGTCTTGGAGCTAATTATCTACGGTACTTCAGTAAATTGGGTAAAATCTTGAAAATTGTTCAGAATTCAAAAACATAGAATTAATTATTTTATTATATCGTAGTCTAATTTACACATCTATACAGTCCACTTGGTATACAGAACATTTATCCTAAATGTCTGACGAGCTTAAAAATCGCAATAGGAACCTCTGTGAACAACCTTCACTTTCAGACAGATCAAACAATTCTATAAATAACGGTTATTTAAGAACTTAGACCTGGATGACCACAAAGTCTTAGGAAAGCACGCATGTTTAACAAAGCACTTTGCACTCAGCAGTTTTACAACTGAAAACAACAAAGTTTTAAGAAATTTTTTATTTTATTTGTTTTCCATTATAATGAACTTTTTAAATTGTTTATATATTCGTTTTCTGTTTCTTCTTTTCCTAGACTTCAAAAAAAGCAGTCCGGCACAAAAGTATTTGTAAGTTCTTTAATCACTAAAAACTACGTTTTGTCAAACCTTGTCAACATGAAGGTAAGGCAAGGTATTCAGAAGCACCGTCTCTGATTGATTTCCAGGTTTGGTGGGATAATTATGTCTCAAACTTCTCCTTCCTCTGTTTTCTCTCTTTCTCTCCTTTCTTGGCATAAGGAAAGGGATAAAAAAAGAATGGGTTTCCTTAGTACTATTCATTCTTTCAGTTATACAGATACTTTCCTCATGTTCCTTCTAAGCCTGCTGGCCAGCGTCTTAGCTACTAATAGATGTATTTCAATTTCAAATACCTAATTTTTTGTAGAAACAAATATATAACATGATTCTGACTGTAAATGAGTAAATTAAATTTATAGATAATGAAAAGTATTCAAATTTCATGTTGAGATTTAAGCAGGCATTGTTTTCAAAACCTAATGCAAAATTCTGAGAAATATGGAAAACTTGTCATGATTTTAATAATATTTTTAATTAAAAAAAAACAGGTATGGTAAACAGTCTGACTTCAAATAAAAATAAAAATCATAATTTTCAAGTACACTAAACTGCTCTTATTTTTGGCAACGAAGAACAGTGCCTTCATTTCTTGTGCTAGTGCACATGTCAGCTCGACAAATCACACGAAATATTGGGTGCCATTGAGCAGCAATTTAATGAAACACTAAACTAGATATGAAATAACCATTTTCTCATGTATGTAGTTGTCTCAGATTTGCTTGAGCAGATATTTATTAATGTAGAGAGAAGTACAAATTAATAACTGTTGTTTTGAGATACAGAACTTCGAAAACATTAATGAACAGCAGCATCAAACGCAACCAACAAGGGAGAGAGAGAGAGAGAGAGAGAGAGAGAGAGAGGACGGGGTTTCAGATTCCATTCTATGCACACACACACACACAAACATATATATATATATATATATATATATATATATATATATATATATATATATATATATATATGTATATATATATATATATATATATATATATATATATATATATATATATATATATATATATATATATATATATATATATATAATGTCCTGTTAAAATTATAAAATAAAATATCCTCACTGGAAAACAACTTATTTAGAATAATGTCGATGGTCTCTCCCACAGAATAGGGATTCCACATCCAGGCTAACCATGTATAAGACAGAATATTCTTTAATAATGTCATCTTTAAAACTAGTTGAGTTCCTAATAGAGTAAGAATTTATAGCTAGAGGTTCTAATATTGGTACAAGGTATTTAGCGATATTATAATTTGCTGTATTCATAGAAGAGAGAATGGGCCGCATTGTGGTACCTACCTTGTGCACTTCGGGCAAACCATACATTACTTCATATGACGAACCTGTGACAAAGAGGTTTTGGTAGGTGCGTTCGTCTATGACATTGTTTTGTTTTAATGTCCTTAAAAATCTTTTTATCTTATCTTCCGTTTTGATGATATTATATAGGTCTGGAAAACCTATTTTTTTCGATTTATTTTCGGTCGTTTAATATGCTTTCCATTTTATTGATATAGTCCTGATTGTTAAGAACAACCGTACCATTACCTTTATCTGGTCTAGTAATGATATCTTCCTCACTGGCTAAGTTCTTCAAGATGGCGAGGTCATCTCTCTTGAAGAATGGGGTCCATTTAGTTCGCAAACTGCTAAAAGTGCTGTGGGCTAATGACGAAATTTGCGATCTTAAATTGTCAATGATAAAGCAAAATGGAAGGTCTTTAATCCTATGGAATATTGACTCTAATGGGAGGAAAAATTTTTGGTATTTCGGTTTGTAATTGGAGAGGCAGAAGTCCATTCTAAAAAAGAAGAATTTTTACTTTCCTTAAGGCTGGGCTGAGAGTTTAATGGGCCGTGGCTAAGCGTTTCATACATCATTATACGCTATAAAGAAAAGTCGATTGCGCCGAAGAAACTTTAGCTCTTTTTTTACTTGTTTCCTTTCTTTCTCACACGTATTTGGAATAAGTAATATTCAAGTGTGAAAGAGAAGTTGTAGGAAATTACAACTTATGGTTTAGTCCCCTACAAGGAAAACAATTAATTTAATACTACATAGTGATGGTAGCGACTGTCATCCCGTTGTTTGAGTTATTCAATTGGAATATGTATGACCAGTACTTGACTTATGACATGGCGTGATTGAAAATCAACTTTTTGCAAGTATTTTTATTGCAATTGTTCTTATTCATTTGATTCCTGCTAATTTCCAAGTTCCGTTTCCTTTTTGGTTTATATATTACACAATATATATTATAACGTAATTCTTTAAAGATATCCGTGAAGGGATTAGTAAATTAATGTAACGTAAAATAATTTCCAAAAACAAATGGTAAAACTTGTCCTGTTAAATGTTCTCCGACTCGGAATAGCACCGATTCAGTTTGTCTGGCTGTTGTGATCCTTGATTAATTAGCCCGTCACTAAAATGTTCAACGATATTCAAGCGGACGATTTTTCTCGAAATATCTTCTTTGCTCGGAACGCCGGTTGAGCTAAATTACGCCAAAGAGAATCTTGGCTTCTTTGGATTAGCCATCTAGTATTTTTCGGAGGAAGTAATTGCCTCGGAATTTAGTATTGGATGAATTCCACTTTCCTTCCAGCTCTCTCTCTCTCTCTCTCTCTCTCTCTCTCTCTCTCTCTCTCTCTCTCTCTCTCTCTCTCTCTCTCTCTCTCTCTCCCCTTCAGCCGGACGTCTAATACACATAATGATGAATGGAACATGTTTTTGAGGGATCAAGAGAAGGTGGGCGGACTGTTATTTTGTAAATTGGCTCAATTTTGCTCACGTCTGCGTAAATCTAATTTATTTTTAATATACAGTTGTTGCTACTTGTGATTGTTTTAAGAAATAAATGTCAACATTCGATTTCGATCAACATGTCAAGCTTCAAAAGAATATATAACATCGATGGAAACAGGGAATCCCCCGCCCCTTATATATATATATATATATATTTATATATATATATATATATATATATATATATATATATATATATATATATATATATATATATATAATTTTTTTTCTGCTTAATTCCGGGAAGAGCAGCAATTACAAAAGAAAGTGTGCTTGAGACATTAAGTCCCTGTACGGTAGAGTTCCCGAAGAGTGACGCCTGTCAGATGCCACCTGAATTAAGGTCCCGTGTTAACCGGTGGCCATGGAAACTTTCAGTTGTGACTCGTGTCCAATCCCGCCTCAGCTGATATGTGACGGTGGCCATGGAAACTTTCAGGTATCTGACTCATGTCCAATCCTATAGTAAACTAATGTCCATGGAAACTTTCAGGTATCTTACTCATGTCCAATCCTATAGTTAACTAATGGCCATGGAAACTTTCAGATACCTGACTCATGTCCAATCCAATAGTCAACTAATGGCCAAGGAAACTTTCAGGTATCGTACCCATGATGTCCAATCCTATAGTTAACTAATGACCAGGGAAACTTTCAGGTATCTGACTCATGTCCAATCCTATAGTTAACTAATGTCCATGGAAACTTTCAGGTATCTTACTCATGTCCAATTCTATAGTTAACTAATGGCCATGGAAATTTTCAAATATCTGACTCATGTCCAATCCTATAGTCAACTAATGGCCAAGGAAACTTTCAGGTATCGTACCCATGATGTCCAATCCTATAGTTAACTAATGACCAGGGAAACTTTCAGGTATCTGACTCATGTCCAATCCTATAGTTAACTAATGTCCATGGAAACTTTCAGGTATCTTACTCATGTCCAATCCTATAGTTAACTAATGGCCATGGAAATTTTCAAATATCTGACTCATGTCCAATCCTATAGTCAACTAATGGCCAAGGAAACTTTCAGGTATCGTACCCATGATGTCCAATCCTATAGTTAACTAATGACCAGGGAAACTTTCAGGTATCTGACTCATGTCCAATCCTATAGTTAACTGATGTCCATGGAAACTTTCAGGTATCTTACTCATGTCCAATCCTATAGTTAACTAATGTCCATGGAAACTTTCAGGTATCTTACTCATGTCCAATCCTATAGTTAACTAATGGCCATGGAAACTTTCAGATATCTGACTCATGTCCAATCCTATAGTCAACTAATGGCCAAGGAAACTTTCAGGTATCGTACCCATGATGTCCAATCCTATAGTTAACTAATGACCAGGGAAACTTTCAGGTATCTGACTCATGTCCAATGTTATTGTTAACTAATGTCCAGGGAAACTTTCAGGTATCTGACTCATGTCCAATCTTATAGTTAACTAATGTCCATGGGAACTTTCAGGTATCTGACTTATGTCCAATCCTATAGTTAACTAATGTCCATGGCAACTTTCAGGTATGTGACTCATGTCCAATCCTATAGTTAACTAATGACCATGGAAACTTTCAGGTATCTGACTCATGTCCAATCCTATAGTCAACTAATGGCCATGGATACTTTCAGGTATCTGACTCATGTCCAATCCTATAGTTAACTAATGGCCAAGGAAACTTTCAGGTATCGTACCCATGATGTCCAATCCTATAGTTAACTAATGTTCATGGAAACTTTCAGGTATCTGACTCATGTCCAATCCTATAGTTAATTAATGGCCAAGGAAACTTTCAGGTATCATACCCATGATGTCCAATCCTATAGTTAACTAATGTCCATGGAAACTTTCAGGTATCTCACTCATGTCCAATCTTATAGTTAACCAATGTCCAAGGAAACTTTCAGGTATCTGACTCATGTCCAATCCTATAGTTAACTAATGACCATGGAAACTTTCAGGTATGTGACTCATGTCCAATCCTATAGTTAACTAATGGCCATGGAAACGTTCAGGTATGTGACTCATGTCCAATCCTATAGTTAACTAATGGCCATGGAAACGTTCAGGTATGTGACTCATGTCCAATCCTATAGTTAACTAATGGCCATGGAAACTTTCAGGTATCTGACTCATGTCCAATCCTATAGTTAACTAATGGCCATGGAAACTTTCAGGTATCTGACTCATGTCCAATCCTATAGTCAACTAATGTCCATGGAAACTTTCAGGTATCCAACTCATGTCCAATCCCACATTGACTAATGACAAAGGAAACTTTCAGATATGTAACATGCCTAATCTTGCATCAACTGATTAATGACAGTGGAAACTTTCAGATATACAATGCATGTCCAATCCCAAGTTAACTGATGACCATGGAAATTTTCAGATTTGTGACTTATGTTCAATTCCACATTAACTAATGACAGTGGAAACTTTCAAATATCTGAAGCATGTCCAATCCAACATTTACTAATGATAGCAGAAACTTCTAAATATGTGAAGCATGTCCAATCCAACATTTACTAATGATAGCGGAAACTTCTAAATATGTGACGCATGTCCAATTCCGTGTTAACTAATGACAGAAGAAACTCTCCGGGATCTGTTGCATGTCCAATCTCACGTTAGTAATTGACCATGGAAACTTGCTGAGGTACGACGATTGGTCGACGCCGACGAAACTAAGGAACCAGTAAAGTTCCCGATGCCTAACGTTTGCCAGTTGCCAATGGACTAAGAACTTTAAACACTTTCTGAGGAGTCACACTTGTCCCATGACAGCTGAGTTACGGACCGGGGATTTTCCTGAGGCCTAGCAACTGTGCGATGCCGCCTGAACTAAAGACCCAGAAAACATTCTGAAGTCTATCGCCTTTCTGATGATACCTTCACCAGGGTTTACAACTAGCATCTAACAAAATATAATACAGTTCCTCATGTCCTGTTTCATAGGAACAAATTCCATGACTTGAGAACCCGGCTTTCAGGAGGAACTGCGTTTCAGGGCAAAGGTGAGGTTTCAGTAACAAAAAAAGACTATTCTGGTTTAATTTTTCAAGACATAAGAAGAGTAGGAAGACTCCTCTAAGTGTGCTCTTTAATGCAAACTAAATTTCAGAAGATGACGACAGTAAGTCTTTGCTTTCTGTGTAATTTAGGATTTTGTAAGTCTGGAACGACATAAGGTTTTTATTGCTCGGGCGTAATTGTTCTCGACTCTGCTTAATTTTCCGTTATTCTCGTTTCAAATTAACGCAAGAACATAACGCCATTTGCTTCAATTATACAGATCCTTAATGAAAATGAATGCAATTACTTATTACATCCCGCCGCTGAAGGAAACATGTCAAAGATGTAGAAATGAAAAGGAGATGCAGCGAACGACGCAGAAAACAAGGAACATACTTCATGCTAGACAGACGAGCATATGAGGAGGGTGAGACTGAAAGAGGGAGAATATTCCAGCAGCTGGCAATAAAGGGGAAAGGTCTTGGTACCATCAGATGCAGGGATCACTCATTTCTAAGGATTAAGCGTTGGAAGTGGAACCTATCTGGTTTATGAAGCTATTTGCCAAGAGGAGGATTCGCTCTTTAATCTTAATGAAACAGTAAATAAAATCTTTAAAATCAAAATCCTCCGCTTAGAATGCCCCAATCCTTTTGTTTTCAGGAATCTGTAAAGTGGCAGTGAACACTCAACAAAAAGCAACCCCGGAAGATATCGCTTTATATGATATCCCGCGCAACGGCTATGGCAAATTTTAAGGTAAAACTCTTTCCATGAGAGCAAGCCATCAAATACATATAGTAATGGGCGGGTACCAAACTTCTGATATCTATTCTCATATTAATCATCTGAGTAGTCCTACCGCCAGGAATTTGGCCCACCGTATTTCTATGAGCAGCTGTCGCCACCAAGACTAAATGATAATATCCTGTTTAATTAATTGAACAAATGCCATCCATATCCCCCTGAATCTTGCAATTCTGATACCAAGGATAACAACTATTTTTACAACGAGCATAAAAGGCGTTTGGAAGGGATAATCCTTTGTCAGTTGTTCACTTCAACTCATTTTTTCTTTCCTCTTTATTTTCTGCATTAGGTTCACGAGAAGGTTCCAGACAGAATTCCCTGCGCAGTCACTTTGAATTCACTTCCTCTCGCTGCTGTTACTGGCTGTCTTTGGCAGTCTCTCCTCCTCCCTTCCCTTTCACCCTGACATCAGCAAGATTTATCCTCTTTACTACCAGTCTTTCGTCATTTAAGGTTGTCTCTATATACTATATTTTCCGTAAATGCATATTTTTTGTCATTCCCCTCGAGGTCTATTATTCTCTGTATTACTGATTTTTCCGTTGGTCTTAGCGTTGGATATCTAACCCAAGGGAAATTATACTTTTGTTTGAAAAGGTTATTTTTACTCTCTCTTTAACAATACTTTCCCATTCCGTTTTCTTGCACGGCAAAAAATTGCTAAAATAGTTTTGCTGTCTTTCAGTATCCTCTTAGTTTGTGATTTTGTCCATTTCAATTTTATTGTCTACCTTATTTCACTTTACTATTTTCTCCGTATCTTTTTTTTTTCCAAAGAAGGGGAGGGAGACCATAGCAATATCATAGTCCTTGTTGAATTTTTCTGTTTTCGAAAAGGCGTAAAATCAATACCACCATTTTTCTAATAGTGAGGCTCGGGTAATATCAACAAATCAATAATGAAAAAATGAGACTTTGAATAGGATTCACCAAATTGGCTATTTGTCCCCGGAAACATTATTATTATTATTATTATTATTATTATTATTATTATTATTATTATTATTATTATTATTATTATATTTTAAAAAATCCTAAGGGTTGTAAATGTAAAAGCCCACATACTGCTTAAGAGTACGTGTTGATAATTTCATTGCTTTGAAAAATCAAAATCATACTAGTCCTCCCTTGATTTACATCACCTGCCAACATCCTAAAATTAGGATTACTTCAGTTATTGAAAGTAAAAATTTATATCTGTTCTGAGAGATTATGGTTTCATGAACTTCAACAAAACACATACCGCTCATGACTAAAGGATACCTTTTTGGAACTAGTGGGCAGCATTTTGGGTAAATATTTTCCCAGTGTTGTGAAGAATTGAAGACTTGCATCATCGTGAAAACAAAGCATTCCTAAAGAGCTCTTCAGTGCAACAGCTTTATTGAAGATATTTTTTATGGTGTTAACAAGACGCGTGCAACATATATACCAGTAAAAGCAAAATACCTTTGGACCGAAAGAAAAATGCTTTTGTATGCAAAATTAGCATTTTCGAATGTGGAAATTACCCTCTTCAACCTGGAGTAGAAAGTCCGTTTAGAATATATATTATTTTTCATAGAGAAGCATTAAAGTTTGAATCGTAAAAAATTACAGATAAAGCAAATTCGGGTAAGCAAACAGACATATTTCCGCCAGCTTGTGAATCCATGTTTGTTTACCGTTTTTGTCTGTCCTATTTACCAGTTAGCTTAATATAGGCTCTTAAAGAGAACCGCTTTTCAACCGGATTATGGATTTTTTATATGCTATTGAGATTTAAGTTCACTCTATTCCCCTTCAAAATTTTATTTTATTTACATCATATATATTATAAATAATTTATTCCATTTCAATATTATATATATATATATATATATATATATATATATATATATATATATATATATATATATATATATGTATATATATAAATATATATATATATATAAATTTGTGTGTGGGTGTGTATGTTTCTAATACATTAGTCACTTTTGTTAAATATGTTTGTATTTGTTATACCTATAACTCTCCAACTGCTTGATATCGTTATACGTTCTGGACATGATTGTTACTAAACAGCCTTAAATCGCAAATATACATATATACATATACAACTAATACACACACACACACACATATATATATATATATATATATATATATATATATATATATATATATATATATATATATATATATATATATATATATGTAACAGTCACGAGGGTTACCTTTGAAAGTCTTTGAAGAGTGTGATATGATGATCTGGCATTCGCAGGAGAGGCGATGGTACCGGTGGCGGGGAATGTTGGACGTACGCATTTGGGATCTGACGAATGCGTTTTAAGCGCATGGAAACAATGTGTGTTCGTTTGGTCACTGAATAATGCAGCGGAAATGCCCAGTTCCGGTGGGGTATTTGCATGCGTGTGTGCGATCCCCCATGATATATGACGGGAGGCATATGGACTCACGGGAGGACTCGGTTTCGATGGGTAGTGTGTGTGTTACCGTGAAAATACCTTATCTAGCAACCATAAAGAGTAAGTACCATAACTATTGAACAAGTATTTTTCCAGACTTTATATAGTGCTGCAGTGAAATCCCGTTGTGCCTCCCTGACGCATTTTTCTGTTTTGAATATGAATATTAATTTCAGGTTTCAACATAATGACATTTCTTTCTGCAGGAAACTCGAACATTGCCTGGAAGGACAATTAATGGGAAGTGGTGTTATTACTTTTACAGACTATATGACTTGTGTTGTGGTCGTTACGACCTTATTATATTGCTTGATGACAAGGGGGTCATGGACTATCATGCTTTGGTGTAAAATGATATCTGTACTGGTTTGGGGAACAGTATGCCCTATAAAAAAAGTGTTCCTTTGATAGGGAGTGTGAGTCACTCCATTTTACTGACGGTAGTCTTTGCAGAGTTACTTTCGTTAAATTTGTCAATAAAGTGTACTTTTCTATCTCAGTGTCTCATTCCAGTAGGCCTTTGTGTAAGAACAGGTTTAGAGGGAATCTTATGAGGAAAAGAGAAGGGATCTGCTGACTCAGACAAGGCCACAGCTACCAGGAACATCTCAAGAAAAGGTGAGATGCTAAATTCTGTTCTTAAAACAGATACGTCAATATAAAGACGGCCCTCGAACCCGGGTGGTTAACACACACACACACACACACACACACACACACACACACACACATATATATATATATATATATATATATATATATATATATATATATATATATATATATATATATATATATATATATGTGTGTGTGTGTGTGTGTGTGTGTGTGTGTGTGTGTGTGTGTGTGTGTGTATAATGTATATGAAGTGCGTGTGTTTTTGAGGAAGCACATTATCAAGATGCCCAATATTGCGTGTATATATGAAGAGTGAATTTGGTTGAAATATATTAAATCACCTTTATGACTAAGAGAAAACCGCTGAATAATTATACAAATAAATAAAGGAAAAGGAGAGTAGAAAATACAATCCCGCAATAGAAACTTTAGCAAAAAATCTGTTTTTCCGAATGCTTAGCGAGGTATAATGTTCACATTTGATACCGACAACAGGTCTTTTATCGTGTAATATTTTTGAAATTCTCAGATCCATATGGGTAAAAATCTATCTATAATTCTCAGCTTCTCGCTTTGTAAGATTTGGTAGGTACGTTTCATCACGTATGAAGACTTTTGCGATTTCTCCGCTTTTATCCTTATTCCAGGTGTAAACATTAGCAATCTTAGAGGCCAATTGAAATTGTTTGTCAGTAAATGAATTAACAGCAGAAGCGATAAAATGAAGGTAAATAGGAAATCGGAAGAGGGAATCAAGGGTGTCAGTACGAGAAAACTGAGCTTTGTTCCCTTGATGGTTCATTAATTCTTTTTTATTATAGCCAGTGTCTTATAAAGGACCAAGGTGTTATTTCTTGTAGCTTGTTATAAAATTTCACTTTCTACTGTTCCCAAGTTTTCTTTTAAAGGCTATTTGCTCAACGTCGATGTTGGGGAATATCTTGGGTGTTTAATTCCATCAAAATGTTTGTCGCTATATGCTGAAATAGATTCTGGAAAAAAAAATGGAAAAAAATAACGAAATTAAACAATTATTTCACGAAAAATAATCATATAATCATTGCTTTACCTGATAGTAATTTTGATAAGATCTTTTTTCTTTAAGACAAAATGATGTGAAGAAATATGGCGTCACCGTTTATTACTCATGAGGTTTTATCCTCCACGTGACTTATGTCCCTCGCCGTCAAAGAATCTTGGCACTACTTTCAGGGACGACGCAATAAACTCACATGAAAGCAGATGCAGGGACCACAAAGGCAGAAAAATGTGCGGCGTTCAGGAGGCAACAATAAATTTTAAAATATTGTTTATCATTTATGGAAACTGCAGAAAATTGGCTCTGAAAAAGAAAGAAAATATCTTAGTTTTGAGATATTTCTCTATATTTTAGCCTTTATGGTCATTACAAAAACAATTGATAATGTAGTTTTATTGTCTATGTTTATTATATAAAACAATACGAAGAATAGAGATAACCATACACAATACTATTATCATCACTATAATTATTATCAGTAGTGGTAGCAAAATGCAAAGTGTAACCACATGTTTTTGTCTATCGTTTCTGAGCAAAATTCCTTTTACTAATAATGCACTCCACGTTTAGACTACCCTATATTCAGTACGGACGGGGCCATTATACAAGTAAGCGTAGAGAACTGGAACCAGTGCTGATTCATTTCGGTATAGGAGGTGAAACTGGGAACAACGTTCAACCTTCCTTCTGATCACTTTAAACGAATAAGAACAAAGTGAAATTATTTCCCGGCAGTACGAGGAAAGAAAAAATGATTGTCATATCCATTATGCGGACAGGTTAATCTGCAATTGGAAGTGCAATTCCCTCCACTAAGAGTCCACAGCCAAACACTAGTCTTTCCTCAGCTTCGTAATGCTTTGAAATTGAACCCTACACGATCGGAACTTCTTGGGACAATCATGTGATTAATGCTTTCACAATTATACACACACACGCACGTATGAATATATCATTAGTTAAAGCAGCGTTTGGTTTATGCTTTGTAGGTCTGAGGATAGCTCTAACATACCCTCAACCAGTCCACCTAAATGTGAACGAGAACCAGCATCTGGGACCTGATATCTTTATCCGTGAAAAGAACGTTGGGAAACAGGAAGGCTTTACAAATTACACACACACACACACACACACACACACACACACATATATATATATATATATATATATATATATATATATATATATATATATATATATATATATATATATGTATGATGTATGTATGTATGTACGTATATATATATAATGTGTGTACGTATGTACCCGTTTGTGCATCCCTATTATTAAATCATACGGCAAAATTGGGCAGGATCGAAGCAAAAAGTCTCTTCCCTAGAAATTTCCCGTATCGTACTGAAGCTGTGTGTAAGAATATGTAATCTGCACACTTATGAGTGGCAAATCAATGAGATAGGCTGATTTCGAGTGGAGTTTGCTACCCATTTAATACACTTTACGTTTCGGTGCACGAATTTATTCCGTTTATAATCCTCACAAATGCATTGGTATTAATACTGTTAAGCAAAAAGGCACTAGCATCGGTTCGATGACTGGAGATAATCATTTGGAGTCCTAGGGGGTGAAGTCCATGAAAACCTTTAGTAACTTATCTTTTATCATTAAAGTTTTCCTGACGAAATATTTGTGGCGAAGACTTCTTTTCTGCTTCATATCCCTATTTATTCCATGACGTACCTTAACCCTTTTACAATATAGGAAATACAAGCTCAGGAAGTACATTTCGTTAAAACTTTCCTCCTTGGTAGGGGATGACTTTGGTTTTATCTTTTCTTAATTTTATTTACCCATTGTTTTATTAGCAGTTGTAAAAGAGATCTTGGACCTCGAAGTACACACATAGTTATAGACTATTTCTAGCATGTTAGATAAAACTTGGATCCTAATAAGATATTTCATATTGTAACCTGTGACTAAATACAAACAGCATAACAACATCTACTATAATAATACAGATCAACTTCCCGTGTTGTCTCTTGAGGTGATTGTTTCTTGGGAGAAGCTAAGTTTCTTGAATTAGCACAACTTGCCATTTTCCTATACAATTACTAATACATCTTGTACTTTCCAGAAGGAATAGATTGAGCTCGGTCCTAACTTATTTGTATTTAAAGTAATTATGATTGTGTCCATCATCGAAATACGGTATAATTATGACACCGACTGTAGTCTATTTATTCAGATGATGTGCAAGGTATCTTAATTTTCATTACTCTTAAACTAGAATACTGATACAGATTAGTTCAGGTACTGGCTACAATGCACCATGGAATCGTGGATCCATGACACTTCTTTACTTGGGCTGTTCAGAGTCGCACGCGGACAATTCCTACCGGGAAAACTGCCACTGGGAAAATTGCCACTTGGAAAATTGCCACTGGGAAACTGCTACTGGGAAAACTCTCACTGGGAAAATTGCCACTGAGAAAACTGCCACTGGGAAAATTGCCACTTGGATTATTGCCACTGGGAAAACTGCCACTTGCAAAACTTCCAATGGAAAAACTGCCACGGGGAAAATTATCACTGGGAATATTACCACTGGGAAAACTGTCACTGGGAAAATTGCCACTGGAAAAACTGCCATTGGGAACAGTGCCACTGGGAAAACTACCACTTGGAAAACCGCCACTGGGAAAATTGTCACTGGGAAAACCGCCACTGGGAAAATTGCCACTGGGAAAACTGCCACTGGGAAAACTGCCAATGGGAAAATTGCCACTGGAAAAACTGCCACTTGGAAATTTGCTACGGGAAAAATACGTCAACTAGGAATATTGCCACAAGGAAAACGAATTGCCTCATGTACCTGACTTTTGCCATTCGTTTACCGCACCAAATTTTCTCCTGTTATTGACTATTATAATAACTGTTTATCTCTACAAATTGCGAGCTACAGTATATGCATCTTAAACATGTACAAATAAGGATGGTACAATTGTATATTGGATGCGTAGCCAACGGAAAAGAATAAACTGCAAGGCGAGACTTCAAGCGAGAACGTCAACGAAAGATCGGGTATATGCAAAGTTGCCCACGAATCTTTAAAATGCAAAGTGAAAACGTCTCAACAGTCAAGTCGCATCCTAGCATCTCAAGCCACTGCAGCCCTCGATGAAGCTGATCTCTCTCAACTGTCTAGTACAAGTAACATTTCCTCTTATTAACATCGCATAAAGAATATTTGAAATGTAGTATTTCACGCTATATGTTACTTTCACAAGGTAATGAATTTTAGACAGGAAATAACGATAAATATATAGCATAGGATTCATGTACGAGCGTAAATGAATATTATCATTTCAAGTGGTCAATACATGAATTATTTGTTCAGTATGCATAGCGGAGAGAGAAAGAGATCGAGAGTTTTTATTCCCAATAGATTTTTCAAGTATTCTGTTTATGGCGCAACTCTGATTATATATATTAAGCCCTAATTAGAAATGGAAGCCTTTGAAAGAAATTTGAGTCTCCTTATAACCACAATAACTTTCAATCCATTTTATTGGCTTTAGTGCTAGCGTCCCATTTCCATGAAACTCAGCTGCAAATCCCAGGCAAAGATAAACAGAGAAACACATCAGAGGAAAAGGCTTAAGAGAAACCAATTAGCTTAAGTGGTATAGCACAGAGTGAGTCATCCAGATGAGAGAGAATAAGATAAAAATTAGTAAGTATTTTCGGATGAAAAGGTCTACATTTTGATTCAGCTAAAAAGTGAAAAATGACAAGCATGTCGACAGCTTTTATTTTTACATATAATTTTTCTCTTTGATGTAAAACAAAAATAATGTCTTTAAGAACACTGCCAATAACTGAATGCTAACAGATTTTTTTGAGCATGAATGCTTGAAAAATAAGAAAATATTCTCAGGAAAATATACAAAAGCAATTCTTGATATTACACTTTGATCATGCTCAAGATGACTTAGGCAGGACCATTGATAATAAAGATGGTAGAATTTCTCTGGGTGGTGAATTAAATGTTAAGAATACTTCTTTTATTTACAGACAACATGATTACATGGTAAAAACCATTAAAACGCCCTCCCTATGTTTCAACATGCTGAACTGGAGAAAACTCTACAGTATGAGCGTGAGGATGGGGACTTGAGGATGGGAACTATATACTGGCAAGTAACTGATATCCTATGTATCAATAAACCTATTTCTTTGCCAGCTGTTCATAAATATTTTTTTCTATGATGGGCAAAGATAAAAATGTAGTATTTGTGGTAGCAGAAATCAACATTAATATTGTTCATGAAACTGATTGCTGAAATCTATCCGATTCACCAGTATTAGGGGATTTTGAAAGTTAATAATATGAAGTGCTAGGAAAATGGAACCGAGAGATGTTCAAACATTATTTGAATATATTGCAATTTTTAGGTATCGTTACTGTAAGAATTACCAGGTGACACTCACACTTGAGATGATGTCCTAAAGAATCATTCTCATAAAAGAATTCCTCATTGAAGAAAACTGACTTTATTTCAAAAAGCACTGTATATATATTTGTTCAAGCATAGTGTTTAGGCTTCGGTACAAGTGAGAATGGTTTCTGATTCATTAGACACAGAAACATAAATATTTCTATGGAGGGAAATATAAGCCGATAAAAAAGAATCTATATGAAGCATGTAGGGAGAAGGTTGGCCATGAATATTTATCTCTATAATTAAGACTACTACAATTTTTTATATCTACTTTGCAAGATAATATATACACGAAAAAAGTTACCGGTGCTCCTAATTTAAAAAAGAAAACAAGGATCTTTCCTAGATAGTGACCCCCAAGGGTTTTAACCTGGTATGTATCCACCTTTGCAGCGTGTTTATTACAAGCCCGTTGGGGATGACCATAAAAACATGAACAAAAGATTGTAAATAACATAAAGATAATGACCCCCCAAGAAATATTAGTCCTGGATAACGACCCCCGAAAACCCGTGGGGGTCACTATCTATGAAAGATCGGAAAACGACTAACAAAGGGAATTTCACCCATTTTCATTTTACCTCTAACTTCTTACTTCAGTTACGATTGCCTAGATGATAAGTTTCCCCCCTTATCAAATTAGGAGTAACCAGGAGTTAACTATCCGGGTAAGTAACTGACAGGTTATATGGGTTCAGTTTTACATGTGAGAGAGATGTCATGCGTGAATGCCTGCATGATGTTCTTACTTCTTATTTTTAAATATATATGAAATATGCTAAACTTATGCTTACTCAGTCAATGTACAAGACAAGTGACACATGTAATAAGTCCATATGCGATTACATTTGACGAGTCATATAAGATACAATTTATTAGAGTTTAAAGTTAAAAAGAAAGTAAAGTTGTTCTAATCGATGAGGGGAAGTTTCAGGAGAGAGAGATATTTGATAAATAATTCAGCAACAATATACAGTTGATCATATAATGTAACTCATTAGTGCAGAAAAATAATTTGTATCTAATCCTACTGTATTACGATTAAACGTGTTGCAACACAGGTAAATCTGTTAAAAAGAAATATGTTAGAAATGTTACCCAAAGAAATTACCTACCTTGCCCAAATTCCTGTTGAATGACTAGAATACAAAACCTTTAAAGCAAAAAGAAATTGGCCGTCAAAATTATAAAGAAGTCGGGTTTTTTTTCTCTCTCTTTTCCAAATATACAATCCAAAGATGAAACACAAAACATCTCATATATAATTTAACAAATTTTGATATGTCATTATTTGATTCTATCGAGATTTTTTTATATTAAACATGAAATAAATATGAAGCATAGATTAAATGATTTTTTACGTTGCTGTAATTTCTGGAATCTTCAAAATACGTCATAGGAAATTGTTCAGATAAGAATAACTGAGCGTAGTTTTCTTTTATCTAAATTTTAAATTTGAAAAGGACTCTAAATATAACATAACTTCGAGATGTCAAAACGTATCTTGAGAGTTTCACTACATCTCCAGTTATTCATTAATGTATATTTTACTAGTAATCACAAAATGTCAACTGCTAAAGTTAAAGTTTCAGTCACTTCATATACTGAGACTGAGCGGTGTCAGAGACAATTTACTTATTCACAATACCATTAAAGACGGAGAAATATCGCACATATTATGAATAAACTGTTGTTACATTCTAGAATTACAAGAAATTAATTTAAATAGTCTCGTTTTCAGTAATCTTGCAATTTCAAATTTTTTAATTGTCTTCATTGTATTATTTCTTCTGATTCTAATAGAGATTTACATTTCGATTTATACATACACATTATTACATACATACATACATATATATATATGTATATATATACATATATATATGTATGCATGTAAGGATCATAACTTGTTGGTGGTCAATAATCTGAAAACTTATGACAAACACTTTGTTAGCAGCAAGACTTACAAGCAGGGAACTAGATGGGTATCCGAATTAGACGTATGTATAGGGTCAATACAGTTGATTAATTCTATAGAATCATTTCATGTACACCCAACCGAGAATCTGCCTTCTGATCATGCGCCAATATCCATTAAAATGTCTAAAGGTAGGATCGATCTTGATTTTGTGTTAAGGCGAGCATCTTTTTTGGGTGGCCATGCCACTATCTAAGGGTGTGGGAAATTATTACTCGATATGCAGACTACTACACTCAATTGAGTTTTATCGGCCTGTTCCTCCCTCTCTGAACTATAAAACTCGAACACCCTTAGTTTAGGGAGACTTGATAGATCTGTTGCAGATCACCTTGGGGAGCAATTCCTACCCAAGCATAATGCGTACCTAATTCGGTACTGGCCTTACTTAACTGATTCAAAGGGAAAAGGAAAGGGGTCTCGTAATCAATCACTATGTAAAATTTAACAATTTAATACAAGAAACTAATATTTAACACATCAAATTAATTAAATTACTAATAAACAACAACTGAATCACAACAACTGAATCACCGTGGGCTGTCTAGCAATAAACAACTTACGTTAAACTAAAGGTTAATCCAAATTACACATAGCCTATTACAGTTACGGTAAAATTAACACAATAACAAACTATCACAATAAAAAGGTCGCAAATTCTTAATGTCAGCTGAAACCTTTAGATTACTGTTAAAAAGATATGCTACTAAACCAGGATAATGTTGCTGCTGTGCCAACCTTATTAAGTAAAGCAGTGGGTCAAGTGGAAATTGGTAACCAGTTATTATACTGATAAATTTCAATACTAAAAGCATTACTCGCTTTACTTTAATTAAGTTAGAGTAACAATCAAATTTAATAATTATGGGGGGAGGCATAACATTTACTGGTTCAGCAATGATCTCATTAACACTCACGTTCAATGGTTCAGAAAATGGAGAGAACGTAAAGAAACCAATTAAGTATAAAAGGATTGACCGGAACATGTTTAATGTCCAAATTTTAGGTATGAACATAAATACAGATGATTTTATCAATAATGTAAATGATTTTGCTTCTGCTGTATCGAGTGTATTATACCAGTGTTATGAGATGTGTCAGAGTAGTGCAGAAATGGTTGGAGAGGATAGTGGGGAAGCATATACCGGCCGCTGGGACTGTCTCCTTCGGGACCATGATGATTCGAGAGTTTGGCAGGCTATAGACTGGAAGGGGAAATTTCAGGTAGAAAATAAAATTGTTGGGGACCCCACAGATGAGGAATTCAAAGAATATTTCGAAAGTGTATTAAATACTAGAGAAGACAGTCTTGTTGATGAAAATATACAGTCATTTGTAAATGTCCCTATCCTAGATGATCAAATAACAGTCGAAGAAGTCCAGTCCCAGATCAATAAAATTAAACCTGATAAGGCTTGTGGTCCAGATGGGGTCTCCCCTGGTGTTCTTAGGTTGCTTCCAGTAGAATGGTTGCTGACACTCGCTACTTTGTTTAACGCCCTTTTCCTGACTGCATCTTATCCTAGTTTGTGGTCTTTGGCCAAGTTCTTTACGATTTTTAAGAAAGGCAACAGACAGGAACCCAAGAATTATAGAGGTATCACAGTTATTAACTGTTTAGCAAAGTTGTATGATAAGATTCTTTGTTCACGACTTGAAACATGGTTTAAGCCTTACAGGGAACAGGCTGGGGCGCAGAGGGGACGTGGTTGCCTGGAGCATATTGTAGCTTTGCGATTGTTGACGGACATGGCTAGGAGAAAGGGGAACAAACTCTTTGTCGTACTTGTTGATTTTAGTCAGGCTTATGATCTGGTACCAAGAGGGATGTTATTTAAGGTTCTGAAACGATTAGGTTGTGGAGTTGTTATGTTGGCAGCCTTGATAGCTATTTATAGAGTAACAAACAGCATAATTGGTACTGCAATCATAACGACTACTGTGGGAGTTCGTCAAGGAAGTTCTACATCGTGTCTTTTTATTTTGTATATTATGATCTTATTAAGCTTATTAAGAATAATTGCAATCCTGATGGGTTTTTATCGTGGTTCCATTTATTAGTGTTAATGGATGATACAGTTCTCCTTGCAACTACCAGAGACGGTATCATCCATAAGACATCATTATTGAGGCAATATTGTCACACTTATGGGATGAAAATTAATGCAGGGAAAACTAAGTTTTTTGTTATTAGTGGAACAGCACAAAATGGTAGGTCAATTGAGATCGATGGCCTTACAGTAGAATCCTGCTCGCAATATATATATTTGGGGTCGACCTTTACTGCGGATGGCTCTTTGTCTTCCTCTGTTGCGGCCCATGCTCGATCCAGGATGCCACATATCAATAAATTTGTTTCATTTTTGAATAAAAATAATGATATACCTTTTATTGTAAAAAAAAAAAAGAATTTTTGATGCTGCTTTAATGTCAGCTGTCCTGTATGGGTGTGAGTCGTGGCTGAATGCAGACTTGAAGCCAGTAGTGAAGTTATATAACTGGGGATTAAAACCATTGCTTGTCGTCAGAAAGACAACAAGTAATGAATTATGTTATTACGAGATCTTGTTCGTAGCAAACAGAGAAAGTTTTTTAGTAAGATGTGGAGAGAGAGGTCTTCGTTGGAGGATGACCCTTTGATATTTTCAATTAAGACCGTATTAGGAGCCAGGTATAACACCAAGACTTACATAGAAGGACTGATTAATGATAGTAGAGACGATGTAAAAATCGCAATGGAAACACTCAGGCGTAACATCATTAATTCTGACTCCTCAAGAAAGGTTACATATAGAGAAATCAATCCAGACCTCTTAGTTCATGATATCTATTCTGTTAGGCATAATGTTTCCGAATTAGACAGAGTCTCATTCACTAGGTTCAGAATTGCATCTCACTCTCTGGCCGTGGAAGTGGGTAGGTGGGGTAGGAGGGTGAGAGGCCGTCTGCCGTTGGAGGAGCGGTTGTGTACAGTCGGCCAAATTAGAATTGGCAGAGTTTCATAATTTTTCGATCACCTGCCTGACGCACGATTCATGCCTGAATAATATATTTTTCTGTTCGAAGATGGAGTAAATCTTATGTAATGGCGTTAAAAACAGTCACTGTAATCTTTAGAACATCGTGTTATGTTATTACATAAAACTAGTTTCCATATAACAAAATTCACGTGAACAAAACGAAGTGATAAAAAACGTCGAATTACGACCACTGCCATAATACAGTGTTGCCACATTTCCTCAGCACTGACTTCTATGGTAGCCTAAGGTTTAAAGTCATTTAACCCATAGCTTTCCTTCATAGTCTAAAGATCATTTCCTGTAACTTCCCCTAAGTTAATCACAATAATTTTTTACATTTACTAAAACAAATTTAAATAAAGTTAAGCTACCATAATTAGATGGATCCCTAAAGCTGCTGTCATTCTGATGTCGTCTGCATTCGACGTGTCAGTCATCAGACATTCCTGGCTCGATCAACTTCTGCTGCTTCATGATTCGGCGCAAGCAGCCTCTTTTTGATGGCTTTTTATTCAGTCATTTTTATATGAAAAGATATATAAATATGCAAATGGCCGAGAATATAGGACAATGAATCATAAAATATAAGAAACTAATATATCTGGCCGCAATAAACCCCTAAAAAGAGTATGAACATTTTTTCCACACTTGGTTTGGCAGACCGTAAAATGAGTACCCCAGTTCTGCATCAAAACTTCCACGCCGGAAGAGGCCACATCTGCACGTTTCGGCAACAATAGGAGACAGCTATCACTAGCAGTATCGCATAAGCATAGTCCTTATATTATCATTTCAATATAAAGTTGATAGTAGTTGAACGATTTCATTTGTTAAATTTTACAGAAAACAATGGAAACTCACAAAATGCTATCAAAGATAAAAAAAAATATATGTTTGAAAAATAGGCCTAGAATGGAACTCCTCGATGCCCCAGAAAAGAGCTAGACCATAATGATAGTTGCAACTGTCAAAGAACAGCCCCAGATGACAGCAGTTGCTGTGAAACAGCAGCTTGGACTGCAAATACGTGTGCAGACTGTGCGGAATAGGTTGCATGGGGCAGGAATGCATTACAGGATTCCGGCTAAGAAACCGTTGCTAACGCAATAGTATAAAGAAAAAAGGATGGGACCTGTTTATTCCTATCATAAACTGAACTGTAGTATATACTTGAGTGCATTACGTTATATATAAAAAAACTGATGCAATTCGACTATAAAGTGAAAATAATACATAGTTGCAAAATGAGAAAAGAAACTTTTGTTATTTTGTCCTTATTACTGTATATATATCCAAGACCTAAAGCTGAGAAATGATCAATAACTATATGTATTTGACTATTCATACAGGAATTATCTGTTTAATGGGGATTATACTGCACATTTATCTTCATATAGTTGTCTTGAGATATAATTTCAATGCATGCCTATAGGCTATTAGGAAACATTATAATTTTCATTTATAGAGTATAATTCATAAGATAGGTCTATGTTGTAACATATAATAATGGAAGAAAATGTCTGTAAAGTTGTAGGCTACTGTTCTCTCTTTTTTTTTATGACTAACTACTCTCTATTGAATTGTCTGTCATTTGAAATATTTTCTGTGGAGAGATATGCTGAAAATAACATCGCGACTTCAAGGCGTAGTGGCAGAATATCAGCTGGGTTATGGGGATGGATGGCTGCCAGCGGACCGGAGGGCTAATTGCCATCGATGACCGTTTCTGAACACCAATCAGTGTATCGAAATTTTACGGGACATTTTAGTACCCTCAGTTCGAAAACTATTATTGCCGTATCCCATGCTAGTATATGTCGCCATAAACAATTTTGCGGTCCACAATGCAGAGGTTGTAAAGCAATGGTTCCAGCAGAATCCAGACGTGGTTCGAACTGATTGGCCTGCCAAGTCTGCAGATCTGAACCCAATAGAAAACTTATGGGCCTACATGACCCAACCATAGGGTGTTAATCGTGCTTACACCAAAGAGAACCTTATAAAGCATGCAATAGATATTTGGGAAAACTTAGGGCCAAAGAGGGGAGCAGCAGACACTTGCGAAGTCCTTGTTGCATCAATGCCAAATAGGATAAGTGCGTGCTAGATGCACGAGGATCCTATACAAAGTTTTAATGAGTTATGCTGCCTTTTCATATAATGTGACCAATTTTATCATTTTATTCTCCTTAGTTTAACAGCGTTATTTTGTATTTGACTTCATTTCTGCTCATTTACTACTCTAACATTTTCTTATTCATGTGAATCTATACGTACTTATAGGCCTATGTTAGGACTGAATTCCTACTTAATTCATCTCTCTCATATATATATATATATATATATATATATATATATATATATATATATATATATAACCTCACCTACTAATATGGATATGTTTATTTTCATTTGTTTGTTAGCTTTACTCCTTATTTGACTGCATTACAACTTCATGGATTTCTACTTATTTGTTCTTATGTGTATATATACAGTATATATATATATATATATATATATATATATATATATATATATATATATATATATATATATATATATATATATATATATATATATATAAAATTTAGTTTTTATTGTAAATATCGGAAATAGACTTAAATGAGAAAATTACCTTTCATATTTTCTAACCTTTCAGCTACGTATAATATGCTCACGGCAGTAGGTCTAGACATACGTGTGAAACCGATTTTAATTCATTTCTGTTTAGGAGAAATGAATATCTACATCAAGATTAACCCAAGAATGCTTTAATGAAAGTAATTCTTTTGTCCTAATGTATTCTTCAGCTTTGACTCCCACAGCTTTCCGCCTTGTGCGAATGAAACAGGATGACATGCGAGGAATTAGATTGAAGAAAGACTAAATTGTTTTCGTCTGATTTCTTATGTTGCTTTTTGACATGAGATAGCTAGGTCTGAGTAAATTATGTTAAGCACGAATGAAAAGGATAAGAACAAAGGAGAACTTTGTCAATAAAAAAGAATAACAGGAATAATCAAATAAAGCAGATTAATATAGATATTGTCGGTTTAAACATTCATTCACATGACGCATCCGAGAGAGATACTGCTGAAAATAGGCCTACTGTAGGTAATCAGGTGTCAGATTCGGAAGTCAAATTTAGGCCAACTAAATGTGCCATGCCAATTATTTCATTGATCAAAGGACAAAATTAGTTGAATTACACTTTGCTATTAAAGAATATTGACAGGCTTCATTATTATTGATCGGCTGTAGGTGACGAACGACGACACACCAGTACTGTACGATACGTTGGGTCATCGTCAAGACTCGAGCAGAAGCAAAGCCAAATTCCAATTGCTTCTGAGGCTGTCACGATTGAAAAGCAAATAATATGGCACCTGCATATGGCAATATTTCCATAACGAACGATGAATAAAGAAACTGCGCCAATTTTTCTTTGGCTGACTGTATATACTACCTAATCATCAGTTTATAATAGGAATAAACAGGTCCCATCCTTTTTTCTTTATGCGGTTGCGTTAGCAACGGTTTCCTTGCCGGAATCCTGTGATGCATTCCTGCCCCATGCAACCTATTCCGCACAGTCTGCACACGTATTTGCAGTCCAAGCTGCTGTTTCACAGCAACTGCTGTCATCTGGGGCTGTTCTTTGACAGCTGCAACTATCATTATGGTCTAGCTCTTTTCTGGGGCATCGAGGAGTTCCATTCTAGGCCTATTTTTCAAACATATATTTTTTTTTATCTTTGATAGCATTTTGTGAGTTTCCATTGTTTTCTGTAAAATTTAACAAATGAAATCGTTCAACTACTATCAACTTTATATTGAAATGATAATATAAGGACTATGCTTATGCGATACTGCTAGTGATAGCTGTCTCCTATTGTTGCCGAAACGTGCAGATGTGGCCTCTTCCGGCGTGGAAGTTTTGATGCAGAACTGGGGTACTCATTTTACGGTCTGCCAAACCAAGTGTGGAAAAAATGTTCATACTCTTTTTAGGGGTTTATTGCGGCCAGATATATTAGTTTCTTATATTTTATGATTCATTGTCCTATATTCTCGGCCATTTGCATATTTATATATCTTTTCATATAAAAATGACTGAATAAAAAGTCATCAAAGAGTGGCTGTTTGCGCCGAATCATGAAGCAGCAGAAGTTGATCGAGCCAGGAATGTCTGATGACTGACACGTCGAATGCAGACGACATCAGAATGACAGCAGCTTTAGGGATCCATCTAATTATGGTAGCTTAACTTTATTTAAATTTGTTTTAGTAAATGTAAAAAATTATTGTGATTAACTTAGGGGAAGTTACAGGAAATGATCTTTAGACTATGAAGGAAAGCTATGGGTTAAATGACTTTAAACCTTAGGCTACCATAGAAGTCAGTGCTGTGGAAATGTGGCAACACTGTATTATGGCAGTGGTCGTAATTCGACGTTTTTTATCACTTCATTTTGTTCACGTGAATTTTGTTATATGGAAACTAGTTTTATGTAATAACATAACACGATGTTCTAAAGATTACAGTGACTGTTTTTAACGCCATTACATAAGATTTACTCCATCTTCGAACAGAAAAATATATTAATCAGGCATGAATCGTGCGTCAGGCAGGTGATCGAAAAATTATGAAACTCTGCCAATTCTAATTTGGCCGACTGTACACAACCGCTCCTCCAACGGCAGACGGCCTCTCACCCTCCTACCCCACCTACCCACTTCCACGGCCAGAGAGTGAGATGCAATTCTGAACCTAGTGAATGAGACTCTGTCTAATTCGGAAACATTATGCCTAACAGAATAGATATCATGAACTAAGAGGTCTGGATTGATTTCTCTATATGTAACCTTTCTTAAGGAGTCAGAATTAATGATGTTACGCCTGAGTGTTTCCATTGCGATTTTTACATCGTCTCTACTATCATTAATCAGTCCTTCTATGTAAGTCTTGGTGTTATACCTGGCTCCTAATACGGTCTTAATTGAAAATATCAAAGGGTCATCCTCCAACGAAGACCTCTCTCTCCACATCTTACTAAGAAACTTTCTCTGTTTGCTACGAACAAGATCTCGTAATAACATAATTCATTACTTGTTGTCTTTCTGACGACAAGCAATGGTTTTAATCCCCAGTTATATAACTTCACTACTGGCTTCAAGTCTGCATTCAGCCACGACTCACACCCATACAGGACAGCTGACATTAAAGCAGCATCAAAAATTCTTTTTTTTTTACAATAAAAGGTATATCATTATTTTTATTCAAAAATGAAACAAATTTATTGATATGTGGCATCCTGGATCGAGCATGGGCCGCAACAGAGGAAGACAAAGAGCCATCCGCAGTAAAGGTCGACCCCAAATATATATATTGCGAGCAGGATTCTACTGTAAGGCCATCGATCTCAATTGACCTACCATTTTGTACTGTTCCACTAATAACAAAAAACTTAGTTTTCCCTGCATTAATTTTCATCCCATAAGTGTGACAATATTGCCTCAATAATGATGTCTTATGGATGATACCTTCTCTGGTAGTTGCAAGGAGAACTGTATCATCCATTAACACTAATAAATGGAACCACGATAAAAACCCATCAGGATTGCAATTATTCTTAATAAGCTTAATAAGATCATAATATACAAAATAAAAAGACACGATGTAGAACTTCCTTGACGAACTCCCACAGTAGTCGTTATGATTGCAGTACCAATTATGCTGTTTGTTACTCTATAAATAGCTATCAAGGCTGCCAACATAACAACTCCACAACCTAATCGTTTCAGAACCTTAAATAACATTCCTCTTGGTACCAGATCATAAGCCTGACTAAAATCAACAAGTACGACAAAGAGTTTGTTCCCCTTTCTCCTAGCCATGTCCGTCAACAATCGCAAAGCTACAATATGCTCCATGCAACCACGTCCCCTCTGCGCCCCAGCCTGTTCCCTGTAAGGCTTAAACCATGTTTCAAGTCGTGAACAAAGAATCTTATCATACAACTTTGTTAAACAGTTAATAACTGTGATACCTCTATAATTCTTGGGTTCCTGTCTGTTGCCTTTCTTAAAAATCGTAAAGAACTTGGCCAAAGACCACAAACTAGGATAAGATGCAGTCAGGAAAAGGGCGTTAAACAAAGTAGCGAGTGTCAGCAACCACTCTACTGGAAGCAACCCAAGAACACCAGAGGAGACCCCATCTGGACCACAAGCCTTATCAGGTTTAATTTTATTGATCTGGGACTGGACTTCTTCGACTGTTATTTGATCATCTAGGATAGGGACATTTACAAATGACTGTATATTTTCATCAACAAGACTGTCTTCTCTAGTATTTAATACACTTTCGAAATATTCTTTGAATTCCTCATCTGTGGGGCTCCCATCAATTTTATTTTCTACCTGAAATTTCCCCTTCCAGTCTATAGCCTGCCAAACTCTCGAATCATCATGGTCCCGAAGGAGACAGTCCCAGCGGCCGGTATATGCTTCCCCACTATCCTCTCCAACCATTTCTGCACTACTCTGACACATCTCAGAACACTGGTATAATACACTCGATACAGCAGAAGCAAAATCATTTACATTATTGATAAAATCATCTGTATTTATGTTCATACCTAAAATTTGGACATTAAACATGTTCCGGTCAATCCTTTTATACTTAATTGGTTTCTTTACCAAACCGCTACACTTCCATCCCATCAGTGAAGCATGGCCACCCAAAAAAGATGCTCGCCTTAACACAAAATCAAGATCGATCCTACCTTTAGACATTTTAATGGATATTGGCGCATGATCAGAAGGCAGATTCTCGGTTGGGTGTACATGAAATGATTCTATAGAATTAATCAACTGTATTGACCCTATACATACGTCTAATTCGGATACCCATCTAGTTCCCTGCTTGTAAGTCTTGCTGCTAACAAAGTGTTTGTCATAAGTTTTCAGATTATTGACCACCAACAAGTTATGATCCTTACATGCATACATATATATATGTATATATACATATATATATATATATATATATATATATATATATATATATATATATATATATATATATATATATATGTATGTATGTAATAATGTGTATGTATAAATCGAAATGTAAATCTCTATTAAAATCAGAAGAAATAATACAATGAAGACAATTAAAAAAATTGAAATTGCAAGATTACTGAAAACGAGACTATTTAAATTAATTTCTTGTAATTCTAGAATGTAACAACAGTTTATTCATAATATGTGCGATATTTCTCCGTCTTTAATGGTATTGTGAATAAGTAAATTGTCTCTGACACCGCTCAGTCTCAGTATATGAAGTGACTGAAACTTTAACTTTAGCAGTTGACAGAGGTGTTATCTTCCTTAACATTTTGTGATTACTAGTAAAATATACATTAATGAATAACTGGAGATGTAGTGAAACTCTCAAGATACGTTTTAACATCTCGAAGTTATGTTATATTTAGAGTCCTTTTCAAATTTAAAATTTAGATAAAAGAAAACTACGCTCAGTTATTCTTATCTGAACAATTTCCTATGACGTATTTTGAAGATTCCAGAAATTACAGCAACGTAAAAAATCATTTAATCTATGCTTCATATTTATTTCATGTTTAATATAAAAAAATCTCGATAGAATCGAATAATGACATAGCAAAATTTGTTAAATTATATATGAGATGTTTTGTGTTTCATCTTTGGATTGTATATTTGGAAAAGAGAGAGAAAAAAAACCCGACTTCTTTATAATTTTGACGGCCAATTTCTTTTTGCTTTAAAGGTTTTGTATTCTAGTCATTCAACAGGAATTTGGGCAAGGTAGGTAATTTCTTTGGGTAACATTTCTAACATATTTCTTTTTAACAGATTTACCTGTGTTGCAACACGTTTAATCGTAATACAGTAGGATTAGATATAAATTATTTTTCTGCACTAATGAGTTACATTATATGATCAACTGTATATTGTTGCTGAATTATTTATCAAATATCTCTCTCTCCTGAAACTTCCCCTCACCGATTAGAACAACTTTACTTTCTTTTTAACTTTAAACTCTAATAAATTGTATCTTATATGACTCGTCAAATGTAATCGCATATGGACTTATTACATGTGTCACTTGTCTTGTACATTGACTGAGTAAGCATAAGTTTAGCATATTTCATATATATTTAAAAATAAGAAGTAAGAACATCATGCAGGCATTCACGCATGACATCTCTCTCACATGTAAAACTGAACCCATATAACCTGTCAGTTACTTACCCGGATAGTTAACTCCTGATTACTCCTAATTTGATAAGGGGGGAAACTTATCATCTAGGCAATCGTAACTGAAGTAAGAAGTTAGAGGTAAAATGAAAATGGGTGAAATTCCCTTTGTTAGTCGTTTTCCGATCTTTCATAGATAGTGACCCCCACGGGTTTTCGGGGGTCGTTATCCAGGACTAATATTTCTTGGGGGGTCATTATCTTTATGTTATTTACAATCTTTTGTTCATGTTTTTATGGTCATCCCCAACGGGCTTGTAATAAACACGCTGCAAAGGTGGATACATACCAGGTTAAAACCCTTGGGGGTCACTAGGAAAGATCCTTGTTTTCTTTTTTAAATTAGGAGCACCGGTAACTTTTTTCGTGTATATATTATCTTGCAAAGTAGATATAAAAAATTGTAGTAGTCTTAATTATAGAGATAAATATTCATGGCCAACCTTCTCCCTACATGCTTCGTATAGATTCTTTTTATCGGCTTATATTTCCCTCCATAGAAATATTTATGTTTCTGTGTCTAATGAATCAGAAACCATTCTCACTTGTACCGAAGCCTAAACACTATGCTTGAACAAATATATATACAGTGCTTTTTGAAATAAAGTCAGTTTTCTTCAATGAGGAATTCTTTTATGAGAATGATTCTTTAGGACATCATCTCAAGTGTGAGTGTCACCTGGTAATTCTTACAGTAACGATACCTAAAAATTGCTATATATTCAAATAATGTTTGAACATCTCTCGGTTCCATTTTCCTAGCACTTCATATTATTAACTTTCAAAATCCCCTAATACTGGTGAATCGGATAGATTTCAGCAATCAGTTTCATGAACAATATTAATGTTGATTTCTGCTACCACAAATACTACATTTTTATCTTTGCCCATCATAGAAAAAAATATTTATGAACAGCTGGCAAAGAAATAGGTTTATTGATACATAGGATATCAGTTACTTGCCAGTATATAGTTCCCATCCTCAAGTCCCCATCCTCACGCTCATACTGTAGAGTTTTCTCCAGTTCAGCATGTTGAAACATAGGGAGGGCGTTTTAATGGTTTTTACCATGTAATTATGTTGTCTGTAAATAAAAGAAGTATTCTTAACATTTAATTCACCACCCGGAGAAATTCTACCATCTTTATTATCAATGGTCCTGCCTAAGTCATCTTGAGCATGATCAAAGTGTAATATCAAGAATTGCTTTTGTATATTTTCCTGAGAATATTTTCTTATTTTTCAAGCATTCATGCTCAAAAAAATCTGTTAGCATTCAGTTATTGGCAGTGTTCTTAAAGACATTATTTTTGTTTTACATCAAAGAGAAAAATTATATGTAAAAATAAAAGCTGTCGACATGCTTGTCATTTTTCACTTTTTAGCTGAATCAAAATGTAGACCTTTTCATCCGAAAATACTTACTAATTTTTATCTTATTCTCTCTCATCTGGATGACTCACTCTGTGCTATACCACTTAAGCTAATTGGTTTCTCTTAAGCCTTTTCCTCTGATGTGTCTCTCTGTTTATCTTTGCCTGGGATTTGCAGCTGAGTTTCATGGAAATGGGACGCTAGCACTAAAGCCAATAAAATGGATTGAAAGTTATTGTGGTTATAAGGAGACTCAAATTTCTTTCAAAGGCTTCCAGTTCTAATTAGGGCTTAATATATATAATCAGAGTTGCGCCATAAACAGAATACTTGAAAAATCTATTGGGAATAAAAACTCTCGATCTCTTTCTCTCTCCGCTATGCATACTGAACAAATAATTCATGTATTGACCACTTGAAATGATAATATTCATTTACGCTCGTACATGAATCCTATGCTATATATTTATCGTTATTTCCTGTCTAAAATTCATTACCTTGTGAAAGTAACATATAGCGTGAAATACTACATTTCAAATATTCTTTATGCGATGTTAATAAGAGGAAATGTTACTTGTACTAGACAGTTGAGAGAGATCAGCTTCATCGAGGGCTGCAGTGGCTTGAGATGCTAGGATGCGACTTGACTGTTGAGACGTTTTCACTTTGCATTTTAAAGATTCGTGGGCAACTTTGCATATACCCGATCTTTCGTTGACGTTCTCGCTTGAAGTCTCGCCTTGCAGTTTATTCTTTTCCGTTGGCTACGCATCCAATATACAATTGTACCATCCTTATTTGTACATGTTTAAGATGCATATACTGTAGCTCGCAATTTGTAGAGATAAACAGTTATTATAATAGTCAATAACAGGAGAAAATTTGGTGCGGTAAACGAATGGCAAAAGTCAGGTACATGAGGCAATTCGTTTTCCTTGTGGCAATATTCCTAGTTGACGTATTTTTCCCGTAGCAAATTTCCAAGTGGCAGTTTTTCCAGTGGCAATTTTCCCAGTGGCAGTTTTCCCAGTGGCAGTTTTCCCAGTGGCAATTTTCCCAGTGGCGGTTTTCCCAGTGACAATTTTCCCAGTGGCGGTTTTCCAAGTGGTAGTTTTCCCAGTGGCACTGTTCCCAATGGCAGTTTTTCCAGTGGCAATTTTCTCAGTGGCAGTTTTCCCAGTGGTAATATTCTCAGTGATAATTTTCCCCGTGGCAGTTTTTCCATTGGAAGTTTTGCAAGTGGCAGTTTTCCCAGTGGCAATAATCCAAGTGGCAATTTTCCCAGTGGCAGTTTTCTCAGTGGCAATTTTCCCAGTGGTAATATTCCCAGTGATAATTTTCCCCGTGGCAGTTTTTCCATTGGAAGTTTTGCAAGTGGCAGTTTTCCCAGTGGCAATAATCCAAGTGGCAATTTTCCCAGTGGCAGTTTTCTCAGTGGCAATTTTCCCAGTGGCAGTTTTCCCAGTAGCAGTTTCCCCAGTGGTAATTTTCCAAGTGGCAATTTTCCCAGTGGCAGTTTTCCCGGTAGGAATTGTCCGCGCGCGACTCTGAACAGCCCAAGTAAAGAAGTGTCATGGATCCACGATTCCATGGTGCATTGTAGCCAGTACCTGAACTAATCTGTATCAGTATTCTAGTTTAAGAGTAATGAAAATTAAGATACCTTGCACATCATCTGAATAAATAGACTACAGTCGGTGTCATAATTATACCGTATTTCGATGATGGACACAATCATAATTACTTTAAATACAAATAAGTTAGGACCGAGCTCAATCTATTCCTTCTGGAAAGTACAAGATGTATTAGTAATTGTATAGGAAAATGGCAAGTTGTGCTAATTCAAGAAACTTAGCTTCTCCCAAGAAACAATCACCTCAAGAGACAACACGGGAAGTTGATCTGTATTATTATAGTAGATGTTGTTATGCTGTTTGTATTTAGTCACAGGTTACAATATGAAATATCTTATTAGGATCCAAGTTTTATCTAACATGCTAGAAATAGTCTATAACTATGTGTGTACTTCGAGGTCCAAGATCTCTTTTACAACTGCTAATAAAACAATGGGTAAATAAAAATAAAGAAAAGATAAAACCAAAGTCATCCCCTACCAAGGAGGAAAGTTTTAACGAAATGTACTTCCTGAGCTTGTATTTCCTATATTGTAAAAGGGTTAAGGTACGTCATGGAATAAATAGGGATATGAAGCAGAAAAGAAGTCTTCGCCACAAATATTTCGCCAGGAAAACTTTAATGATAAAAGATAAGTTACTAAAGGTTTTCATGGACTTCACCCTCTAGGACTCCAAATGATTATCTCCAGTCATCGAACCGATGCTAGTGCCTTTTTGCTTAACAGTATTAATACCAATGCATTTGTGAGGATTATAAACGGAATAAATTCGTGCACCGAAACGTAAAGTGTATTAAATGGGTAGCAAACTCCACGTTTAAGCTTATCGAACTCGAAATCAGCCTATCTCATTGATTTGCCACTCATAAGTGTGCAGATTACATATTCTTACACACAGCTTCAGTACGATACGGGAAATTTCTAGGGAAGAGACTTTTTGCTTCGATCCTGCCCAATTTTGCCGTATGATTTAATAATAGGGATGCACAAACGGGTACATACGTACACACACATTATATATATATACGTACATACATACATACATATATATATATATATATATATATCAGGTCCCAGATACTGGTTCTCGTTTACATTTAGGTGGACTGGTTGAGGGTATGTTAGAGCTATCCTCAGACCTACAAAGCATAAACCAAACGCTGCTTTAACTAATGATATATTCATACGCGTGTGTGTGTGTATAATTGTGAAAGCATTAATCACATGATTGTCCCAAGAAGTTCCGATCGTGTAGGGTTCAATTTCAAAGCATTACGAAGCTGAGGAAAGACTAGTGTTTGGCTGTGGACTCTCAGTGGAGGGAATTGCACTTCCAATTGCAGATTAACCTGTCCGCATAACGGATATGACAATCATTTTTTCTTTCCTCGTACTGCCGGGAAATAATTTCACTTTGTTCTTATTCGTTTAAAGTGATCAGAAGGAAGGTTGAACGTTGTTCCCAGTTTCACCTCCTATACCGAAATGAATCAGCACTGGTTCCAGTTCTCTACGCTTACTTGTATAATGGCCCCGTCCGTACTGAATATAGGGTAGTCTAAACGTGGAGTGCATTATTAGTAAAAGGAATTTTGCTCAGAAACGATAGACAAAAACATATGGTTACACTTTGCATTTTGCTACCACTACTGATAATAATTATAGTGATGATAATAGTATTGTGTATGGTTATCTCTATTCTTCGTATTGTTTTATATAATAAACATAGACAATAAAACTACATTATCAATTGTTTTTGTAATGACCATAAAGGCTAAAATATAGAGAAATATCCCAAAACTAAGATATTTTCTTTCTTTTTCAGAGCCAATTTTCTGCAGTTTCCATAAATGATAAACAATATTTTAAAATTTATTGTTGCCTCCTGAACGCCGCACATTTTTCTGCCTTTGTGGTCCCTGCATCTGCTTTCATGCGAGTTTATTGCGTCGTCCCTGAAAGTAGTGCCAAGATTCTTTGACGGCGAGGGACATAAGTCACGTGGAGGATAAAACCTCATGAGTAATAAACGGTGACGCCATATTTCTTCACATCATTTTGTCTTAAAGAAAAAAGATCTTATCAAAATTACTATCAGGTAAAGCAATGATTATATGATTATTTTTCGTGAAATAATTGTTTAATTTCGTTATTTTTTCCCATTTTTTTTCCAGAATCTATTTCAGCATATAGCGACAAACATTTTGATGGAATTAAACACCCAAGATATTTCCCAACATCGACGTTGAGCAAATAGCCTTTAAAAGAAAACTTGGGAACAGTAGGAAGTGAAATTTTATAACAAGCTACAAGAAATAGCACCTTGGTCCTTTATAAGACACTGGCTATAATAAAAAAGGATTAATGAACCATCAAGGGAACAAAGCTCAGTTTTCTCATACCGACACCCTTGATTCCCTCTTCCGATTTCCTATTTGCCTTCATTTTATCGCTTCTGCTGTTAATTAATTTACTGACAAACAATTTCAATTGGCCTCTAAGATTGCTAATGTTTACACCTGGAATAAGGATAAAAGCGGAGAAATCGCAAAAGTCTTCATACGTGATGAAACGTACCTACCAAATCTTACAAAGCGAGAAGCTGAGAATTATAGATAGATTTTTACCCATATGGATCTGAGAATTTCAAAAATATTACACGATAAAAGACCTGTTGTCGGTATCAAATGTGAACATTATACCTCGCTAAGCATACGGAAAAACATATTTTTTGCTAAAGTTTCTATTGCGGGATTGTATTTTCTACTCTCCTTTTCCTTTATTTATTTGTATAATTATTCAGCGGTTTTCTCTTAGTCATAAAGGTGATTTAATATATTTCAACCAAATTCACTCTTCATATATACACGCAATATTGGGCATCTTGATAATGTGCTTCCTCAAAAACACACGCACTTCATATACATTATACACAAACACACACACACACACATATATATATATATATATATATATATATATATATATATATATATATATATATATATATATATATATATATATGTGTGTGTGTGTGTGTGTGTGTGTGTGTGTGTGTGTGTGTGTGTTAACCACCCGGGTTCGAGGGCCGTCTTTATATTGACGTATCTGTTTTAAGAACAGAATTTAGCATCTCACCTTTTCTTGAGATGTTCCTGGTAGCTGTGGCCTTGTCTGAGTCAGCAGATCCCTTCTCTTTTCCTCATAAGATTCCCTCTAAACCTGTCCTTACACAAAGGCCTACTGGAATGAGACACTGAGATAGAAAAGTACACTTTATTGACAAATTTAACGAAAGTAACTCTGCAAAGACTACCGTCAGTAAAATGGAGTGACTCACACTCCCTATCAAAGGAACACTTTTTTATAGGGCATACTGTTCCCCAAACCAGTACAGATATTATTTTACACCAAAGCATGATAGTCCATGACCCCCTTGTCATCAAGCAATATAATAAGGTCGTAACGACCACAACACAAGTCATATAGTCTGTAAAAGTAATAACACCACTTCCCATTAATTGTCCTTCCAGGCAATGTTCGAGTTTCCTGCAGAAAGAAATGTCATTATGTTGAAACCTGAAATTAATATTCATATTCAAAACAGAAAAATGCGTCAGGGAGGCACAACGGGATTTCACTGCAGCACTATATAAAGTCTGGAAAAATACTTGTTCAATAGTTATGGTACTTACTCTTTATGGTTGCTAGATAAGGTATTTTCACGGTAACACACACACTACCCATCGAAACCGAGTCCTCCCGTGAGTCCATATGCCTCCCGTCATATATCATGGGGGATCGCACACACGCATGCAAATACCCCACCGGAACTGGGCATTTCCGCTGCATTATTCAGTGACCAAACGAACACACATTGTTTCCATGCGCTTAAAACGCATTCGTCAGATCCCAAATGCGTACGTCCAACATTCCCCGCCACCGGTACCATCGCCTCTCCTGCGAATGCCAGATCATCATATCACACTCTTCAAAGACTTTCAAAGGTAACCCTCGTGACTGTTACATATATATATATATATATATATATATATATATATATATATATATATATATATATATATATATATATATATATGTGTGTGTGTGTGTGTATTAGTTGTATATGTATATATGTATATTTGCGATTTAAGGCTGTTTAGTAACAATCATGTCCAGAACGTATAACGATATCAAGCAGTTGGAGAGTTATAGGTATAACAAATACAAACATATTTAACAAAAGTGACTAATGTATTAGAAACATACACACCCACACACAAATTTATATATATATATATATTTATATATATACATATATATATATATATATATATATATATATATATATATATATATATATATATATATATATATAATATTGAAATGGAATAAATTATTTATAATATATATGATGTAAATAAAATAAAATTTTGAAGGGGAATAGAGTGAACTTAAATCTCAATAGCATATAAAAAATCCATAATCCGGTTGAAAAGCGGTTCTCTTTAAGAGCCTATATTAAGCTAACTGGTAAATAGGACAGACAAAAACGGTAAACAAACATGGATTCACAAGCTGGCGGAAATATGTCTGTTTGCTTACCCGAATTTACTTTATCTGTAATTTTTTACGATTCAAACTTTAATGCTTCTCTATGAAAAATAATATATATTCTAAACGAACTTTCTACTCCAGGTTGAAGAGGGTAATTTCCACATTCGAAAATGCTAATTTTGCATACAAAAGCATTTTTCTTTCGGTCCAAAGGTATTTTGCTTTTACTGGTATATATGTTGCACGCGTCTTGTTAACACCATAAAAAATATCTTCAATAAAGCTGTTGCACTGAAGAGCTCTTTAGGAATGCTTTGTTTTCACGATGATGCAAGTCTTCAATTCTTCACAACACTGGGAAAATATTTACCCAAAATGCTGCCCACTAGTTCCAAAAAGGTATACTTTAGTCATGAGCGGTATGTGTTTTGTTGAAGTTCATGAAACCATAATCTCTCAGAACAGATATAAATTTTTACTTTCAATAACTGAAGTAATCCTAATTTTAGGATGTTGGCAGGTGATATAAATCAAGGGAGGACTAGTATGATTTTGATTTTTCAAAGCAATGAAATTATCAACACGTACTCTTAAGCAGTATGTGGGCTTTTACATTTACAACCCTTAGGATTTTTTACAATATAATAATAATAATAATAATAATAATAATAATAAATGTTTCCGGGAACAAATAGCCAATTTGGTGAATCCTATTCAAAGTCTCATTTTTTCATTATTGATTTGTTGATATTACCCGAACCTCACTATTAGAAAAATGGTGGTATTGATTTTACGCCTTTTCGAAAACAGAAAAATTCAACAAGGACTATGATATTGCTATGGTCTCCCTCCCCTTCTTTGGAAAAAAAAAGATACGGAGAAAATAGTAAAGTGAAATAAGGTAGACAATAAAATTGAAATGGACAAAATCACAAACTAAGAGGATACTGAAAGACAGCAAAACTATTTTAGCAATTTTTTGCCGTGCAAGAAAACGGAATGGGAAAGTATTGTTAAAGAGAGAGTAAAAATAACCTTTTCAAACAAAAGTATAATTTCCCTTGGGTTAGATATCCAACGCTAAGACCAACGGAAAAATCAGTAATACAGAGAATAATAGACCTCGAGGGGAATGACAAAAAATATGCATTTACGGAAAATATAGTATATAGAGACAACCTTAAATGACGAAAGACTGGTAGTAAAGAGGATAAATCTTGCTGATGTCAGGGTGAAAGGGAAGGGAGGAGGAGAGACTGCCAAAGACAGCCAGTAACAGCAGCGAGAGGAAGTGAATTCAAAGTGACTGCGCAGGGAATTCTGTCTGGAACCTTCTCGTGAACCTAATGCAGAAAATAAAGAGGAAAGAAAAAATGAGTTGAAGTGAACAACTGACAAAGGATTATCCCTTCCAATCGCCTTTTATGCTCGTTGTAAAAATAGTTGTTATCCTTGGTATCAGAATTGCAAGATTCAGGGGGATATGGATGGCATTTGTTCAATTAATTAAACAGGATATTATCATTTAGTCTTGGGGGCGACAGCTGCTCATAGAAATACGGTGGGCCAAATTCCTGTCGGTAGGACTACTCAGATGATTAATATGAGGATAGATATCAGAAGTTTGGTACCCGCCCATTACTATACGTATTTGATGGCTTGCTCTCATGGAAAGAGTTTTACCTTAAAATTTGCCATAGCCGTTGCGCGGGATATCATATAAAGCGATATCTTCCGGGGTTGCTTTTTGTTGAGTGTTCACTGCCACTTTACAGATTCCTGAAAACAAAAGGATTGGGGCATTCTAAGCGGAGGATTTTGATTTTAAAGATTTTATTGACTGTTTCATTAAGATTAAAGAGCGAATCCTCCTCTTGGCAAATAGCTTCATAAACCAGATAGGTTCCACTTCCAACGCTTAATCTTTAGTAATGAGTGATCCCTGCATCTGATGGTACCAAGACCTTTCCCTTTATTACCAGCTGCTGGAATATTCTCCCTCTTTCAGTCTCACCCTCCTCATATGCTCGTCTATCTAGCATGAAGTATGTTCCTTGTTTTCTGCGTCGTTCTCTGCATCTCCTTTTCATTTCTACATCTTTGACATGTTTCCTTCAGCGGCGGGATGTAATAAGTAATTGCATTCATTTTCATTAAGGATCTGTATAATTGAAGCAAATGGCGTTATGTTCTTGCGTTAATTTGAAACGAGAATAACGGAAAATTAAGCAGAGTCGAGAACAATTACGCCCGAGCAATAAAAACCTTATGTCGTTCCAGACTTACAAAATCCTAAATTACACAGAAAGCAAAGACTTACTGTCGTCATCTTCTGAAATTTAGTTTGCATTAAAGAGCACACTTAGAGGAGTCTTCCTACTCTTCTTATGTCTTGAAAAATTAAACCAGAATAGTCTTTTTTTGTTACTGAAACCTCACCTTTGCCCTGAAACGCAGTTCCTCCTGAAAGCCGGGTTCTCAAGTCATGGAATTTGTTCCTATGAAACAGGACATGAGGAACTGTATTATATTTTGTTAGATGCTAGTTGTAAACCCTGGTGAAGGTATCATCAGAAAGGCGATAGACTTCAGAATGTTTTCTGGGTCTTTAGTTCAGGCGGCATCGCACAGTTGCTAGGCCTCAGGAAAATCCCCGGTCCGTAACTCAGCTGTCATGGGACAAGTGTGACTCCTCAGAAAGTGTTTAAAGTTCTTAGTCCATTGGCAACTGGCAAACGTTAGGCATCGGGAACTTTACTGGTTCCTTAGTTTCGTCGGCGTCGACCAATCGTCGTACCTCAGCAAGTTTCCATGGTCAATTACTAACGTGAGATTGGACATGCAACAGATCCCGGAGAGTTTCTTCTGTCATTAGTTAACACGGAATTGGACATGCGTCACATATTTAGAAGTTTCCGCTATCATTAGTAAATGTTGGATTGGACATGCTTCACATATTTAGAAGTTTCTGCTATCATTAGTAAATGTTGGATTGGACATGCTTCAGATATTTGAAAGTTTCCACTGTCATTAGTTAATGTGGAATTGAACATAAGTCACAAATCTGAAAATTTCCATGGTCATCAGTTAACTTGGGATTGGACATGCATTGTATATCTGAAAGTTTCCACTGTCATTAATCAGTTGATGCAAGATTAGGCATGTTACATATCTGAAAGTTTCCTTTGTCATTAGTCAATGTGGGATTGGACATGAGTTGGATACCTGAAAGTTTCCATGGACATTAGTTGACTATAGGATTGGACATGAGTCAGATACCTGAAAGTTTCCATGGCCATTAGTTAACTATAGGATTGGACAGGAGTCAGATACCTGAAAGTTTCCATGGCCATTAGTTAACCATGGCCATTAGTTGACTATAGGATTGGACATAAGTCAGATACCTGAAAGTTTCCATGGTCATTAGTTAACTATAGGATTGGACATGAGTCACATACCTGAAAGTTGCCATGGACATTAGTTAACTATAGGATTGGACATAAGTCAGATACCTGAAAGTTTCCATGGACATTAGTTAACTATAATATTGGACATGAGTCAGATACCTGAAAGTTTCCCTGGACATTAGTTAACCATAGGATTGGACATGAGTCAGATACCTGAAAGTTGCCATGGACATTAGTTAACTATAGGATTGGACATAAGTCAGATACCTGAAAGTTTCCATGGATATTAGTTAACTATAATATTGGACATGAGTCAGATACCTGAAAGTTTCCCTGGTCATTAGTTAACTATAGGATTGGACATCATGGGTACGATACCTGAAAGCTTCCTTGGCCATTAGTTGACTATAGGATTGGACATGAGTCAGATATCTGAAAGTTTCCATGGCCATTAGTTAACTATAGGATTGGACATGAGTAAGATACCTGAAAGTTTCCATGGACATTAGTTAACTATAGGATTGGACATGAGTAAGATACCTGAAAGTTTCCGATATGCGTCACATATCAGCTGAGGCGGGATTGGACACTAGTCACAACTGAAAGTTTCCATGGCCACCGGTTAACACGGGACCTTAATTCAGGTGGCATCTGACAGGCGTCACTCTTCGGGAACTCTACCGTACAGGGACTTAATGTCTCAAGCACACTTTCTTTTGTAATTGCTGCCCTTCCCGGAATTAAGCAAAAAAAAAAAAAAAAAAAAAAAAAAATATATATATATATATATATATATATATATATATATATATATATATATATATATATATATATATATATATATATATATATATATACATATATATATATATATATATATATATATATATATATATATATACATATATATATATATATATATATATATATATATATATATATATATATATATATATATATATATATATATATATATATATATATATATATAATGTGACCGCCCGCCATCTAGTGAGTGCAAAACTCACTAAATATGTATATTTGTAATACCTCCTAAGTTTCTTCTTTAAAGTCCCTGTTCTGTCACTCCTTAAATTACCTTGTTTCCTCCCTCTTCCTTAATGGAGAGAGGAATTTCAGCTCGTATCGTGTACATACCTATTTTGTCAGTGATCATATTATTATTATTATTATTATTCGTGTATTTGCGTATTGGTGTTATTCATTATTTATTATTATTTTAATAGTGTCAAGTTGTAAGAAGTTTATTCATATAATTATTTTTCTTATTTTGGTGTTGGGAAGTTTAATTATAATCATAAAAATCGTTCAAGTGTTTCTATAACCGGCATATTGACTATAATACATTCAGTGCTTATTTTATTTGAACAGTGGAGCAGTGTGCAGTGTTGGTATCAGTATAACAATTATACATGAAGGGCTGAAACAGATATATTTTTTTGGTGATATATTTTTTTTATATATGTAAGTTGTTGTGGTGTACTGCAGGTCATCATTTCTTTAGCCTTTGTCACCAAGGTTAGGTACACTTCACAGCTTGGCTTCCTGGTTTGACAGTTGAGTATTAAGAATTTTGCCCTGGTCAAATTAGGGGCCGTGACATATATGGGGGCCTGTCCGGGATCTGTTTCTTCAGTGTGTAACCTGATACCCATCTGAACACTCCTGCACGTAAGACTCCAATTATTGTGGGTAAGTTTATTTATATTGATTTTTCATATTTCCTACGGTATGTACATGGTATCTCCTCTCCTGCTCCGTGAGCTCTCTAGGCATCTGTATTTTGGAGGAAATATCGGCAGCGTATTTTGTTAGTCGTTAGGGATCGGCAGTTGAGCCTGCCATCATTTAAGCCCGCCCCATCATACGAGCCACCCTTACGGACACATCTGGCTGCGACATCGGACGTCCTCATTTTTTTTTCTCGTCCACCCGTTGTATTTACGCCTTCCTCGTCCGTCGGATCGTCTAAGATCCATCGTGATCAGCGTCCTTAATTGCGTTATTTGTACTTTGTGAAGTCTTTAACTTCATGGATAGCTGGGCACCCATCATTTATATTTTGTCTCTTAACTCTGTTAAACGTTTATAATTTTGTACTTTGTATTTCCGCGACCTCTACTAGTACGGTAGTTTCGCTCAGCATTATTGGTACTTCGTGAGTGACTTGTTCATTTTACCACTACCTCTATTTACGTCCGCGAACGCTGCTAGTACGGTAGTTTTCGCTCATCACTACCGATACCTCGCGAGTGACTTTGTTCATTTTGCCACTACCTTTATTCATCATTGGCATAAAGATATTTTTGAACGTTAACGAGTGGTACACGTAGTTTGGCTGTCTTAGGATTATATCGTGCTTATGTAGTTTTGTATAGTTTACAAGCTTCTCGTTATATATTAGATAGTTGTTCATAGTTTAGTCTATTTGTGTTAGTTTCTTGTGATCGGTAAACATATGAAATATATTTTTGTGATTGCTAGTATTATGGTGCTTGCTGTCTTCTTATAGTATTGAGTGCTCTTATTGCCGAACAGTTGCTTAGTTTGTGATTTTTGCATTGAAAAATTTGAATACCTTGTTGGATAGGTTGACAATTTGTCAGAATCAGATAAAATTGTCTAGCATAATCATAAGCATTATCTTTGCTCCTCTTGTGTATCAGCTTAAGTATCTAGTTTTCATCAGGGTTTCATAGTTTCCTCAGTCCTCTATAAACGTTCTTTTTGAAGTTTATAGTACTTGTTCCATATAATCTTAAGTTTTAGTAAGTATTCAGTCATAACTTTTACTTTCCATAATGTTCAATGTAGAGAAATTTTTGTCTACTCCTAAAACCGAACTTCTAACCTTGCGTTATGCGAAGAAGCAGGAATTGCTGACCATTGCTAAACATTGGAATATAACTGTAGATCCATCTCATGTCAAAGCCCGATTAATCAATGATATTCTGCAGTTCCTTATTCAGAAGAAAGCAGTTGATGAAGGCGATGAAGACGTGGAAGATCTACGAAGTCTTACAGGAGCAATTGCAACGCCTTCTGTTGATCCAGAAATGGAGAAATTGAAACTGCAAATGCAAGTACTACAGTTGCAACGTCAAACAGAAGCTGAAAAAATCAAAGCAGAAGAGAGAAGACTAGAGTTACACCATCAAGCGGAAGAAGCGAAACTTGCTCTAGAACTAGAACATCAACGACAGCTCAATGAGTTAGAAATAGAAAGGGAAACCAAAAGGGCTTCTATTCTCCTAAAGACTAAACAAGATGAAAAGCAAATTCCTGATCCATTTGACCTTATAAAGGCAACCAAACTAGTACCAGAGTTCAATGAACGTGACCCCGAAGTCTTCTTTAAAACTTTCGAGGACACTGCCGCAACTTTAAACTGGCCTAAAGATAAGTGGGTTCTCCTCATCCGAAACCATCTTAAGGGTAAGGCATCTTTTGTTGCTTCTCAGTTATTAACTAACAAAGATTATGATTCTATTAAGAAAGCTATATTGGATGCCTATGCCATTACTGTTGAGGGATATCGGCAAAACTTCCGAAACTCCTTCAAAAGTGCTTCACAGACATTTGTAGAGTTCTGCGAACTGAAGATCCGGCAATTGAATAAATGGTTAAGTAAGGCAGAAGTGCAGGATTTTGACTCCTTTAAAAACTTAATTGTGTTAGAGGAATTAATCAGGAAGCTGCCTTTAAATATAGCCACACACATAATGGATAAAGGCGAAACCAATGCACTGAAAGCTGCTAGCATTGCTGATGATTTTGCACTAATCCATAAATACAAACCTTCACAGTCCAAATCTGTATCCTCTCATAAATCTTATAAATATTCTTCACAGGTGTGTTCGTACTGCAAGAAGGAAGGTCATGATATTCAGCACTGCCCCTTGCCTCAATGTAAAAGATCTGACAGTGTGAAATCTGCCACCAGCAAACCTGAACAACCTTCCTCGAGAACTAATCAATCCCATCAAAAGACTCTCCATGTAGCAATTCCAAAACAAGAGGAAGATCCATTCAAAGCATTTACTTGCGCAGGGTCATTAAATGGTATACCTGTTGAGTGTTTAAGGGACACAGGTTCTACTCAGACAATTGTGAGCGTGACCAAAGATCTACCACTGGAACTAACTAAAGAGTACATCACAGTTACAGATTTAACTACCAGCACCACTTTACCCTTAGCTAAGGTAAGGTTATGTTGTCCTTATTTTGACGGTGATACTGTCGTTGCAGTAACTGACAAACAATTACCTCATTCGTCAGTGCAAGTAATCTTGGGTAACGACCTTGCTGGGTCAAAGGTACTTGACACAAATCTGATTATCACTGATCCTCAGATCATTTTTAATAAAGAAAATACGGACAAACAGCCTACCAATGAAGCAGAGATAGTACAAGTTGCTACCAGGTCAGCCCGAGAAGACGAAAAAGCAAACCTAGATAAGCAAAATAGAACTACAGCGGCACTAGACATCATCGATATCCATAAAGATGATTTCAAATATCATCAGAGGGCAGATCCCAGCTTAGCAGTTTGCTGGAAGAAAGTCTCAGACATTAATGATTTATCCAAAACTCCTTGTTTTTATCAGGATAAAGATTTTCTTTTTCGCCTTTTCAGACCATCCAAATCTCCGTCCACCCATACATGGCTAGATCAACATCAACTTGTTGTACCTTCGGTCTTCCGAAAGTCATTGCTGGACTTGGCTCACTCCACCGAATCTCATTTGGGAATTCACAAAACTTTCGACAGATTGGCTGAGAACTTCTTCTGGCCAGGAATGAAGAAAGATGTGAAGGATTTCGTTCAACAGTGCCATCATTGTCAGGTCACCGGTAAGCCCAATGAGTCCATTCCACCTGCTCCTCTCCAACCCATTCCAGTGCCAAAAAATCCATTTGATAAAGTAATCATAGATTGCGTAGGGCCATTACCAAAAACGCGAAGGGGAAATGAATATTTATTAACAGTATTATGTCCTACCACTAGATATCCTCTAGCAATACCCATAAAAAATATCCATGCAAAAACGATCATTGGACAGCTACTTAAAGTTTTTACCACCTTTGGGTTTCCTAAAGAACTCCAATGTGATCAAGGGACCAACTTCACCAGCAATCTTTTCAGGCAAGCAATGGCAGAATTCAGCATTCGTAATGTGTATGCCACAACATATCACCCACAGACTAATGGGGCCCTGGAACGTGTCCATCAAACGATAAAGAGCTTACTAAGGAAGTACATAAGTGAGACTTCAAAGACTTGGGATGAGGAACTAGATCTACTCATGTATATCTTGCGAAGTGTCCCTAATGACTCTACTGGTATATCCCCATTTGAGCTAATGTTCGGCAGAAAGCCCAGAACAACCTTAAGTATGGTCAAAGAGGATATCATAAACAAAAAGATAGAAACAGTCTCCAGCGTTTCCTCTTACCTAAGTGACCTCAAAGAGAAACTATTAAATATGTACAATTTTGCATTTAACAATATTTCAATTTCACAGAATAAGATGCAGAGATTGTATGATCGGAAAGCTAAGGTGAGGTCCTTCCAGCCAGGTGAACGAGTACTGATCTACCATCCAATTGCAGGAGCACCTCTTCAAGAGAGATATATTGGGCCATACGAAGTTATTCATAGACATGGTAAGGTAACCTACCTCATTAGTACTCCAGACCGTAAGAAAAAATCACAACTAGTACATGTAAATCTGTTAAAATCCTACCATGGTCCTACTCCAGTAATTGGTCACCTAGTATCTTCTGACTGCCATAAAGAAAAATTGGAACAACCTTGCCAGAAAGTGGATTCTGACTCCTCTAATGAAGATAACTTACTTTCATTGAAGGACTGTACAAACAGTGAGATATTAAATTCATTAAACTCTTTCTTAAATCAGTTGGAGCCTTCTCAAAAACAGGAACTAACTTCACTTTTACTTTCTTTTCCTGAGGTGTGCTCAGACCAACCCCAGGACTGTACCATTATCAGTCATGACATCATGCTAGAACTAGGTGCTGTTCCCATACGCCAACCATTTTACCGTGTGGTAGGAAAAAAGCTGGAGATATTGCGCCAAGAAGTAAAGTATTTGCTTGTTAATAACTTAGCAGAACCTAGTCTGTCTCCATGGGCGCCTCCATGCATACTGGTACCTAAACCTAATGGACAGTATAGAATGTGTACAGATTATAGGAAAGTCAACAACATCACAATAAAGGATTCTTACCCTCTTCCCAGGATATCTGACATTCTTGATAACATTGGAAATGCTAAATATCTAACTAAAATAGACCTCCTTAAAGGATATTACCAAGTCCCTCTTACTAATAAAGCTAAAGAAATATCTTCATTCATAACCCCTTTTGGGTTGTATTCTTACAGGGTCATGCCTTTCGGCCTCTGCAATGCTCCAGCCACCTTCCAGAGGTTGATGTCAGAGGTGATTAGAGATCTTGATAACACCTACGTCTACATGGATGATTTAGTTGTTGCCACGAACACCTGGTCTGAACATCTGGATGCTTTAAAGAAACTTTTTCAACGGTTATCCACGGCTCGGTTAACCATAAATCTAGCTAAAAGTTCCTTTGGTTTAGGGAAGGTAACATATCTTGGGCATGTTATTGGAAATGGTAAGGTTATGCCTAAATGTACAAATGTACAGACTATTTTAGACTTTCCTCAGCCAACCACCCGTAAGCAATTAAAATCTTTTCTTGGGATGGTTTCTTATTACTCAAAATTCATCAAAAACTTTTCCAACATAACTGCTCCTTTGTACTCATTAACATCTCCTAAAATTAACTTTGAATGGACTAGAGAACATACCTGTATATTTGATCAACTTAAATCAGTTATGACATCTTCACCCATACTTCAAACGCCTAACTTTAATAAACCCTTTTATCTACATGTAGATGCTTCCGGAACTGGCTTTGGGGGGGTCTTGATGCAGCAACATCAAAGTTCTTTGGCCACACCTCCTCCGCCTCTGCATCATCTCATGCCCATTGCCTATTACTCGGGGTACTTCAAAGGAGCCCAGACACGATGGGCAACAATTGAGAAGGAGCTTTATGCCATAATCGCTGCTCTTCTCCACTTCAAACCGTATCTGGAGGGCAACCAGCACGTGATCATATACACAGACCACAACCCATTGATCTTCCTGGATCGAGCGAAATTGAAGAATAATAAGCTTCTACGATGGTCGTACATCCTCTCCGAATTCAACATTAAACTGCAAGCCATTCGGGGTCCACAAAATATATTAGCAGATACTCTCTCCAGGATACCTCAAACTACATCCTAATCTGAACATGACTTGCGGCCTGTCATGCGCTACTCTCTTCAGTTGCTCCACTTCGTAGAGCCCTCTCAGTGGGGGGGAATGTGACCGCCCGCCATCTAGTGAGTGCAAAACTCACTAAATATGTATATTTGTAATACCTCCTAAGTTTCTTCTTTAAAGTCCCTGTTCTGTCACTCCTTAAATTACCTTGTTTCCTCCCTCTTCCTTAATGGAGAGAGGAATTTCAGCTCGTATCGTGTACATACCTATTTTGTCAGTGATCATATTATTATTATTATTATTATTCGTGTATTTGCGTATTGGTGTTATTCATTATTTATTATTATTTTAATAGTGTCAAGTTGTAAGAAGTTTATTCATATAATTATTTTTCTTATTTTGGTGTTGGGAAGTTTAATTATAATCATAAAAATCGTTCAAGTGTTTCTATAACCGGCATATTGACTATAATACATTCAGTGCTTATTTTATTTGAACAGTGGAGCAGTGTGCAGTGTTGGTATCAGTATAACAATTATACATGAAGGGCTGAAACAGATATATTTTTTTGGTGATATATTTTTTTTATATATGTAAGTTGTTGTGGTGTACTGCAGGTCATCATTTCTTTAGCCTTTGTCACCAAGGTTAGGTACACTTCACAGCTTGGCTTCCTGGTTTGACAGTTGAGTATTAAGAATTTTGCCCTGGTCAAATTAGGGGCCGTGACAATATATATATATATTAATTTATATATATATATATATATATATATATATATATATATATATACATATACATATATATATATATATATATATATATATATATATATATATATATACATATATATATAAATTTATATATATATATATATATATATATATATATATATATATACATATATATATATATATATATATATATATATATATATATATATATACATATATATATATATATATATATATATATATATATATATATATATATATATATATATATATATATATATATATATATATATATATATATATATATATATATATATATATATATATATATATATATAAATTTATATATATATATATATATATATATATATATATATATATATATATATATATATATATATATATATATATATAAGGGGCGGGGGATTCCCTGTTTCCATCGATGTCATATATTCTTTTGAAGCTTGACATGTTGATCGAAATCGAATGTTGACATTTATTTCTTAAAACAATCACAAGTAGCAACAACTGTATATTGAAAATAAATTAGATTTACGCAGACGTGAGCAAAATTGAGCCAATTTACAAAATAACAGTCCGCCCACCTTCTCTTGATCCCTCAAAAACATGTTCCATTCATCATTATGTGTATTAGACGTCCGGCTGAAGGAGAGAGAGAGAGAGAGAGAGAGAGAGAGAGAGAGAGAGAGAGAGAGAGAGAGAGAGAGAGAGAGAGAGAGCTGGAAGGAAAGTGGAATTCATCCAATACTAAATTCCGAGGCAATTACTTCCTCCGAAAAATACTAGATGGCTAGTCCAAAGTAGCCAAGATTCTCTTTGGCGTAATTTAGCTCAACCGGCGTTCCAAGCAAAGAAGACATTTCGAGAAAAATCGTCCGCTTGAATATCGTTGAACATTTTAGTGACGGGCTAATTAATCAAGGATCACAACAGCCAGACAAACTGAATCGGTGCTATTCCGAGTCGGAGAACATTTAACAGGACAAGTTTTACCATTTGTTTTTGGAAATTATTTTACGTTACATTAATTTACTAATCCCTTCACGGATATTTTTAAAGAATTACGTTATAATATATATTCTGTAATATATAAACCAAAAAGGAAACGGAACTTGGAAATTAGCAGGAATCAAATGAATAAGAACAATTGCAATAAAAATACTTGCAAAAAGCTGATTTTCAGTCACGCCATGTCATAAGTCAAGTACTGGTCATACATATTCCAATTGAATAACTCAGACAACGGGATGACAGTCGCTACCATCACTATGTAGTATTAAATTAATTGTTTTCCTTGTAGGGGACTAAACCATAAGTTGTAATTTCCTACAACTTCTCTTTCACACTTGAATATTACTTATTCCAAATACGTGTGAGAGAGAAAGGAAACAAGTAAAAAAGGAGCCAAAGTTTCTTCGGGGCAATCGACTTTTCTTTATAGCGTATAACGAAGTATGAAACGCTTAGCCACGGCCCATTAAACTCTCAGCCCAGCCCTAAGGAAAGTAAAAATTCTTCTTTTTTAGAATGGACTTCTGCCTCCCCAATTACAAACCGAAATACCAAAAATTTTTCCTCCCATTAGAGTCACTATTCCATAGGATTAAAGACCTTCCATTTTGCTTTATCATTGACAATTTAAGATCGCAAATTTCGTCATTAGCCCACAGCACTTTTAGCAGTTTGCGAACTAAATGGACCCCATTCTTCAAGAGAGATGACCTCACCATCTTGAAGAACTTAGCCAGTGAGGAAGATATCATTACTAGACCAGATAAAGGTAATGGTACGGTTGTTCTTAACAAACAGGACTATATCAATAAAATGGAAAGCATATTAAATGACCGAAAATTTTTCGAAAAAAAATAGGTTTTCCAGACCTATATAATATCATCAAAACGGAAGATAAGATAAACAGATTTTTAAGGACATTAAAACAAAACAATGTCATAGACGAACGCACCTACCAAAACCTCTTTGTTACAGGTTCGTCATATGAAGTAATGTATGGTTTGCCCGAAGTGCACAAGGTAGGTACCACAATGCGGCCCATTCTCTCTTCTATGAATACAGCAAATTATAATATCGCTAAATACCTTGTACCAATATTAGAACCCCTAGCTATAAATTCTTACTCTATTAGGAACTCAACTAGTTTTAAAGATGACATTATTAAAGAATATTCTGACTTATACATGGTTAGCCTGGATGTGGAATCCCTATTCACAAACGTCCCTGTGGGAGAGACCATCGACATTATTCTAAATAAGTTGTTTTCCAGTGAGGATATTTTATTTTATAATTTTAACAGGACATTATATATATATATATATATATATATATATATATATATATATATATATATATATATATATATATATATATATATATATATATATATATATATATATATATATATATATATATATATATATATATATATATATATATGTTTGTGTGTGTGTGTGCATAGAATGGAATCTGAAACCCCTTCCTCTCTCCCTCTCTCTCTCTCTCTCTCTCTCTCTCTCTCTCTCTCTCCCTTGTTGGTTGCTTTTGATGCTGCTGTTCATTAATGTTTTCGAAGTTCTGTATCTCAGAACAACAGTTATCAATTTGTACTTCTCTCTACATTAATAAATATCTGCTCAAGCAAATCTGAGACAACTACATACATGAGAAAATGGTTATTTCATATCTAGTTTAGTGTTTCATTAAATTGCTGCTCAATGGCACCCAATATTTCGTATGATTTGTCGAGCTGACATGTGCACTAGCACAAGAAATGAAGGCACTGTTCTTCGTTGCCAAAAATAAGAGCAGTTTAGTGTACTTGAAAATTATGATTTTTATTTTTATTTGAAGTCAGACTGTTTACCATACCTGTTTTTTTTTTATTAAAAATATTATTAATATCATGACAAGTTTTCCATATTTCTCAGAATTTTGCAATAGGTTTTGAAAACAATGCCTGCTTAAATCTCAACATGAAATTTGAATACTTTTCATTATTCATAAATTTAATTTACTCATTTACAGTCAGAATCATGTTATATATTTGTTTCTACAAAAAAAATTAGGTATTTGAAATTGAAATACATCTATTAGTAGCTAAGACGCTGGCCAGCAGGCTTAGAAGGAATATGAGGAAAGTATCTGTATAACTGAAAGAATGAATAGTACTGTGGAAACCCATTCTTTTTTTAGCCCTTTCCTTATGCCAAGAAAGGAGAGAAAGAGAGAAAACAGAGGAAGGAGAAGTTTGAGACATAATTATCCCACCAAACCTGGAAATCAATCAGAGACGGTGCTTTTGAATACCTTGCCTTACCTTCATGTTGACAAGATTTGACAAAACGTAGTTTTTAGTGTTTAAAGAACTTACAAATACTTTTGTGCCGGACTGCTTTTTTTGAAGTCTAGGGAAAGAAGAAACTGAAAACGAATATATAAACAATTAAAAAAGTTCATTATAAAGGAAAACAAATAAAATAAAAATTTCTTAAAACTTTGTTGTTTTCGGTTGTAAAACGGCTGAGTGCTAAGTGCTTTGTTAAACATGCGTGCTTTCCTAAGACTTTGTGGTCATCCAGGTCTAAGTTCTTAAATAACCGTTATTTATAGAATTGTTTGATCTGTCTGAAAGTGAAGGTTGTTCACAGAGATTCCTATTGCGATTTTTAAGCTCGTCAGACATTTAGGATAAATGTTCTGTATACCAAGTGGACTGTATAGATGTGTAAATTAGACTACGATATAATAAAATAATTAATTCTATGTTTTTGAATTCTGAACAATTTTCAAGATTTTACCCAATTTACTGAAGTACCGTAGATAATTAGCTCCAAGACCACCCAGCTCATCAGTTATAACGCTCACTGAATCGGAAAATTTTATCTTATCTGGTTTTCTCTCCCTTGATAATCTTTGTAGAAAGAAGAAAACACGCTATGACGAAGAACAACATTTTTATACTGCAATTAATCACTTGAATCAAGTTCAAGAAAGAATCCTTTTGAGTCTTAATAGCAGCGATTAATAACATTGTAGTCTGGAGAAAATTATCTGTTCCCCAAGAAAAAGTAAGCTGGTTTATCAAAGTAAAACGCTTGGCCGCTGATTCACATATTCTATGTAAATCACTGCTGATCGACAGACAATTATTTACACTAATGACTTAGATAAGGGTGGATGTTTTGTGATTTAGCATCTGAAGAATAAACTTCATGCAACAAATTACACATTAAAATAGGCCTCTCCTATAATATTTCCCTAATTGGTTATGTGGTATCTCTTGGAGTAAAGTACTTGAAGCACTGCTCTGGAGTTTCTACTTTTTACAGGACGAAATATAACAGTTAAAAGTCTCATTAAATCACTTTAGTTAAGGAGATATAATTATAATCATAATTTTACACTAACAAGAGATTCTGAATATACCATGACAAGGAATAACAGTTCAACAACGATAAATCAAAAGAACTAAAAAAACGTGAATAATTCTTATATAAAGGAAGACTTGCCAACAGCCCTGATGTTATTTTCATATATAAAACTAATAAATTTTTAACGTTTGCCAAGACAAAGATCAAAATGACCATGTAGCTAGCAATCAAAGAAAAAACATCGAATGCTGAGGAATTCATCCACTATAGAAGAGCATGTGTCTTTAGTATTCACTAGCATGACATTGCCGTACTGCAGCTGAAGTTATAAGCACCAAGAAAAAAAAATTAAGGAGTATCTTGGTTTATTACAATTATCTTTATAAAGATAGCCATAGAGAAGCTTTCGTAAGTCAAAATAGATTTGCAGTTCTAGATACCGAATCTGAGGAGGTGGGGACATTCAGTGAGGACTAGGAACGTATATCGGTGTGCCGGAAAAGAAGCACTGGGAAGCGGAGTAACAAGACGAAAGCTTTAGTGAATGAATGAGAAATCTGATAGAATAAAGGTACGACGAAAGGAAAAAGGTATTTGCAGGAAAATTTGAAGGTGGAGATGAAAAACACAAAGTTGCTAACTCTCAAATCTGAAGAATGAAATTAAGCAAGGATTAAGACAGAAAATCTGGAAAAAATAGGCATGCTGCTGATAAAGCATTCAGGGGGTGGCACTGGCCCAGAGACTTAACAATAAAATGAATGGAGGGAAGAAAATGTGTACAATACCTGTCAAAAGGGGATATGGATCAATTATAACATCAGATGAAAAGACAACTCTAAATGATGAATGAGAGGTTTAAGGGAGATAATCTACTTAATATATTAGATTCTGAGGAATGCTTGACAGTAAAATGACAACCCAGATACTAACTAGGCTGTTTGGCAAAAAGCGGAAGGAAGACATGAATCATGATATGAAAATAAAGTTATAGCTAAAAGTTTTTATAGGTATCCGAATAAGAGGCTACGAACAATCTTAGGACTCAAATGCACGATAAAATGATAACTGATTTTAAAAGGGAAATTACGAAAGTTTCATATGTAGATGAAATAATGAATAGGGGAATAATGGAGATGGCTCGGACATGTCCTTTGTACCTTCCCGGAGAGCTCACTTCTATTTGAGTGATAACTATGAGATGCAAGGCTCTACATGAATAGAGGGTTGTAGGAGATAGAAAAATAGTTATATTTGCTTCATAATTGAAGAGGCCTTTCGCGTTGCACGGCGTTAGAGGCCGTGACGACGATGGCTACGCGCCTTCATATCATTTCAGGCTATATGGAATCCAGGAAAACAGCATGCCGTAATTAGGTGTTTTCATTGATTGTTTATTTTTATTTTTTCTGTGCTTCTTTCGTATTGCATTACCCTTAACTTGAAATTAAAATTAAAAGTCACTCTTGATACATTCGTGACTGTAACTTTCAAACGTGTAAATAATATTCTCCCATAATTTGACAGGCGAACTAAAAGATAGATATGGGGGTTGTTTTTAAAAGAGGCTTACTCATTGGCTAGTTAAGCCTTTTGCCTATCATCACAAATTATACATCTATTTTAATGACTGGAATTACAGCTGAGTATTACATAGACTCAGCTGTAATACTTTGACACTAAAATCTGAGAGGTAGCCAAAAAAGGCATAACATTTATTTTTTTTTATTTGGGGGAGGGGGTGTGGAGGTGCTGGGGTTGCAATGGGACCTCCGGGTAAGACATCCCTGAATAAAAAGATATACCTAGTACCCAGAATAGAATATTCTTGAAGCTTTTGTCAATTAGGAGCTGCTGTTTAAAGCAAAAGGAGTGAAAAATTGATAGGATATAGCGTTCAAAATCATTAAGAATCATCGGTAATAATATCTATTTAGAATTAATAATTAGAACGTTTTTAAAAGCATTCATTGAGCAAATCTATTAATCGCTTTCTCCTGCATATTTAATTCGCTGAATAATTTCTGTGCCTCATGTTAAACGTGGGTATAATTGTGAAAACTAAAACTAGTTATATTTATAAACGAGAAAATAGGCATATTAACTTTAATGGACTCCTATTCCCTTGATAGAAAAACATTCTAAAACTATTAATTACTAGTGAATTTTTCCAAAAGATCAAATGCACCAGATGACTGTAAACGACAGGTGTCTAAATCGAAATGGATTTGCTTAATCATGCGACAGTTACCCATCGGTTTTTGACAAGGTGATTGATGAGACAAATCAATAACAAAAGAATGGATTTTTAGTCTGGCCTGAAATAGAGGGGATCCTCACACTGCGCTGTTGCACATTTGTGAGATTTATATTGTGAGAGAAACTCCAAGTCAGCCATTAAAGATAAGCCGAATACGGTGTGCTATAGAATGGAATATGGAAGAGAGTGAGCAGAGAGAGAAAAAATGTAAAAATAATGGTAAATATGATGAATCCAGAATGATGGTTATGTACAAGAAGAAAAATTAAGAACGTGAACGACAAATTATAATAACTGCAGCATTCATATATTTTATTCAACCTATGACTTCCTGAACACTGTGAAGCTGTGAATAAATCCCAATAGACGGATATTTCATCCGTCTATTGGGATTTACCTACGCAATTCCTAATTGTGACCAACATTTCCTGGATGTTTATTTACTTTTTTTTGGTAGTATTTAACCTTTTTGGAATTTTAATAGTTATCGTCGAGTAATATGTAATCCTTAGAGTAAAATGTTTATTTTCATTTATTTAGAAAATGCAATTTCCCTATAATATAAGAGGTTCTTTGACGGAGAAATAAAGCTACACCAAATAAAGTCAGTCCCTCTTGTCTGGTTTTCGTTTCCTATGACGTTGCCAGTTAATGGAGGTGGTTGGAGTGGCACCCTGCTCATCCTTTTTAATCCGTTTCACCTGGAATAATAACATTTTCCGATGTTCCCTTTAGCTATTTCACATTTGTAAATCTTTTGAGGCACTTGAGAAGTAAATCATAAGAAAAACGAAGGGACTATTATCTTGCAACACTTTAATTCAGAACAGTTCCGTTCTGCTTGATAGCAGTTTCTAAGTTCTGTTAGATTTGTTAGGTATAAACAGAGAGAAGAGAAATGGAATACAGGATTTTGAGTCCATCAGCTGTCATGTTGATGGTTATTCATTTTGCTTTCCTGCATCCAAGAATAAAGCCTCTCTTGGACCTTTCATGGGATGATCGCTGCTTACTGCGTTAGCTTTTTGACCTCACTTATCAGTCTGTAGCCATTCCCCACCCGCCTTTTTTCAGAGAGAGAGAGAGAGAGAGAGAGAATTGGCAATGCAGTTGAAAATACCCTCTACATTTCCAGAGAAAAACACTGATTTCATTGCTACCAACTTCAAAAATATTAAAGGAGGCTTCAATATTAGAAGAAAAAACGTGCTACCGAATATATCGAAAATACCTAACGGAAACAATAAAGAAACAAACTTGAAAGAATGTACAACTTTGTTGATTAAGGCCAGAGATATAGACAGACGTGGACATCGCAAATCAGTTTTCACAAGATATTTGTGAATGTCAGTATAACTGTCAGTACCGATAGATAATAAACTCTGAGCTAAAAACAAAAGCTTACACAGAAAAGGTCTCAGTTATGTCTAGGGAAAAGTTCATAGGCAAGAAGGTCCTGGTTTATCTATATGATATAAAAAATAAAAAACTTTTTTTTATTTTAGCTTTAATGACAATTTCTGACTTACATATTGACACCATACTTCTATACAATATCATAAAAATTTTTAAAAAATTACATGCTTCCATTCTCAAGAACAATGAAAAAAGGAGAGCACAGAGATGAGAAAAAATAAATACAGGCAGAATATTTCATTATTATTATCTTTATTCAGAAGGTGAACCCTGTTCATAAGGAACAAACCCACAGAGGCCACCGACTTGAAATTCCTAAGAAAATGATGTTCATGTGAAAGAGGTAACAGAAGTAATACAGAATTGATAGATGAAAATGTAAGTAAATTATAATATGCAAGGATAATTGCTTTAGGATAGTAAAGTACTGCATCTTCAATTAAACATCTGAGGTTCCCGTCGCGCAGCATTTTCAGGAAGACTGTTCCACAACAAACAAACATTTACTTCTAATGAAAGCGATGCAAGTTCTAAAAACCAAAGCTTTTGTGAACCTACAATTTTCGGTAGCTTTCAAATGTACTTTTTTTTTTATCACCAAATGGCAAACTAAAACCTGTTGTCTTCTTTCACTTTAGAAGCCAATTAGTGTGATCAATTTCCAAATATCAGCTTAGAGTACGTGTGCATTCTTATTATTGTCATTATTACAAACAAAGCTACAAACTCAGTCAGAGAAGCAGAATGCTTCAACCCAATGGGCCTAGTAGGGGGTCTTCATAAAACTTGAAGAACTTTCTTAGTATGCCAATTTTTTGTACAATTAAAGAGGTGGACAAGGTATATTTCTTAAAAGTGGATCTAAAATCAAGGGTAATTCCTAGAATCTTATATACGGTGCTTGTAGCTATAGGAACACTGTCGATAAAAGATCTGATGGGTGGCTGGTTCCCAATGCTCTAGACACGCTGACAATCACCCTTCAAGTTTTGTTAGGGTTTAGCTTCGTCCAGTATAATTTGCTCCATGCACTCTTTTTAGTTAAAGCTCGTGTAAGAGATTTAACAACCATAAAAATGAGAATGATGCCAAGAGAGAGCATCATCTACATAAACAACAAGTTTCTTTTCAAGGCTAAACCAATATACCCCTTGGAACAACCTAGTTACGCTGGTGTAGTTATTCTAGTGCCCATCAACAACTATCTATGCTTCAGTTTTGAAAACAAGAAAATCTCCCTCTCTCTCTCTCTCTCTCTCTCTCTCTCTCTCTCTCTCTCTCTCTCTCTCTCTCTCTCTCTCTCTGTGTGTGTGTGTGTGTGTGTGTGTGTGTGTTCTTTGTAGCAGGAAGAAATGTAAACATAAGTACAGGGAATTGTGCATCCTTACAATGAAATTTTAACGAAAGAAATGGAACACATAATGAGTTAATAATCAAACTTCTAATATATATAAAAGTCAAAGCTTTGATAAATGAAAACAAGATGTTGTATAAACTTATGGTATATCTATTTCATAATCTTTAAATGACTTCCATCTCAAAAGAGTGTACTTTCGTGAATGTGGGTACTCGTGTATGTGAGTGTAAAAGAGAGTGAGAGAGCGGTAGAGAGAGAGAAAAAGTTCCCAGGTGACATCCCAGTCTGTCAACAGATATAGTTCTCTCCCTTCTGAAACCACGCCATTCAAAATGAGTTTTGCAACGGCTTGGCTAGACCATCCATTAATCAGCATTTCCAAACGATTTGCGAACATTTACCCTTAAGCGCGTGGATTCCGATTTTTCCTCCTCTCGAACACTTTGCCTTGCAAAGAGCACTTGGCAAAAAGATATTGACCTGTGAGGACGGATGATCCAATTTCGTGAATGACCCGTTTTCATTTCCTTTCATTGCATTCCATTTGCTGGTGTTTTACCGGTGTTGTTTCTATAATTTCTATTCACAGCGTGCTAAATACTGTATTTATTGTCTCCCCATTTCATGTCAGTCGAATTGGTATAGTGCAAAATTTTACTTTTCATTGAAAAAAATCGATAGAATATATTTTACCAAATACCCTTCACTTTCAAGGGAGATGGTTATTAACTTATGTTTAAGCATCTAAAATGTTACCAGAATTTCTTCGTTAGTTTTAGTATCAAACTAAAAAAAAAATGCTCGTTCACAACTATGGACAGCCAAATGCAATGTAATTCCACCTATGTCGTGATTTCTTGTGTTATCTATCAAAATCAATTGTGTTTTTCCATATATATATATATATATATATATATATATATATATATATATATATATATATATATATATATATATGCTAAACCAGTTTCACTTCATGGAAAGCATACCATTATAATTTATATCGCCCAAAACATTTACTTCCACTCGAGATATTATGGGTTTATTTGTGTGTTATAAAAGGCTCTGCATCTCTCATCCATCTTGCCTTTTTTAGTCATGACATCCAGTCTAAGCTTCGAACATAGCATCGTAGCCTTCACTGCTTATGTTAATTTGTTCTACTAAATTAAAGGGTTCATGCGTCAAATAGCTCTTTGGGTAAATAAAATACTGAGCATTCATTAGGTGAAGTATGCCTTCAAAGCACACTCAAGGTTTCCTGGAAAGTCAAATAGTCAAGAGGGTTGCAGATATTTTATTTTTAAAAAGTGCAGTTTTATTGTTTGTAAATAGAACGGGATTTATTGGATTCCACTAGAAGCAGAAAAGGATGCTATGCCTTCATCGACCAAACACCTCCGCTTCACTTTCAAAACAGCCAAATCCTTTCTGATTACCAGAACAGTAATTGCCAGAGATGATCACATCCGCATTATTATCAAATCCAGTTAACTCAAAGGAGAGATTGTTAAAATCCTCTGTTGTTGGAAAGTTGCTTCTAATTAGTTAATTGTTTGCTCCAATAAGAGAGCATTGTATTCAGCCTCAGGTACTCTGTCAATTTACTTAATTGGGAAGTAAATATTCATCCCTTTGATAGGTTCTTCGCCGCTTATTTGGTTCAGTGCCATCCATTTGAAGTTGAATTCAAACGGGTAATAAAAAAGAACAGGCATTAAGCTTATTATAATGAGGTTAGAATAACATCATTAATAAATAACACTATAATAGATATTGGAGGAAGGATGAAATTATGTAAACTAAATGTGGGCTCTAACAAGCCAGTATCAAAACGGCTCTAGGTAGAATCACTCACATCTACGACTAAAATCATTAAGCTAACAAGAAGTTAAATATAATTAGGCTACACTAATTACAAAGCATAGCCTAGTCACTATCGCTTAAACCTATATAAAATTATTGTAAATAAAATTAAGAAAAGTTTTATTCTAAGGACAGATTACAAAAATATTATAAGTAATGACAAAGATAATTTTCCACTTTCCAAAAGTTAGTGTCCTGTATAGCTGTATATTCGTTGAACATAAAAGTATGTATTCTTTGAGCCGTCTCGATGCGATTACGCAAAAAAGACCTATGCCCAAAAATGCACTGAAATAATGAACGAACCACGTAAGGAGTAAACTGTGATATGATTCCGGTACAACTGATCATAAAGATATAAGTAAACCTGGTTTTGGCACCAGTGGTGCTCAGGAGTAAAGCAAAATAAGAGTTTTTTTTTAATCTATATTCTTTCATCCTTGGGCAATCCAGGAATTTATTTTTCAATAAAAATGAAATTCTTCAACAACAACGTAAATCTTTATTAAATTTTCTGTGTTCGTTCTTTTTTACTTTTCCTTTTGTGTGTGATTTTATTTGTCGGAAACATATAAAGGAGAGCAAACGGAAGGGATATATGCATTCATTTTTTCAAATCGGTTCGTTATTTTATCATAGCTTGGCTAAAATTCAGCGATATTCCTCGGTGGTTTTATTTCACATGGATGGAGACCGAGCATGAAAAGAAATGAGGAGGAGAAACAACAGAATCATATCTGTATGTAAGACTGCTTGCAGGAGCTATAGAGCACGCTTATGAGAAGTTACTCAGGTTGCGATGACAGGTTCTGGCTAAGTCAGGGTGTTAAATCTTATATCAAATCTGTGCATCAATGGGATTCGTGACTGCACAACCTTACATGTTCTTGGCATTGAATATACAATAAATTTGTTTTTTCAACCATTTTACAATATTCGTGACTGGTCTCTTAAATTATAGTTTTCTTTATGGATTAACATTTGTTTTTAATTTTACACAAAGCTGTGTAAGCATTCCCTCAGAATTATATTTCAATATATGCCAACATTTTAGCCTTTATTTTCATTTCATGTCTTTAAATAACATTTTACAAACATTACAAACATAGCGATATGCTTATTCATAACATATAATGAAACTGAATCTAAATTAGGTAAAATAAAGAAATAATTGAAAACAATATATAATTGTCGCTACTGTAATGGTGAAAATCGATGATGGAAATAGCTTTATTTTGAAGTTCAATAACCATATCATTATTGAATTTTACGGTGAAACATGTTACACACACACATTATATATATATATATATATATATATATATATATATATATATATATATATATATATATATATATATATATATATATGTATATATGTGTGTGTATATATATATATATATATATATATATATATATATATATATATATATATATATATATATATATATATATATATATATATATATATATATATATATATATTATTATGATTAGCAAGAATTCGCTAGCAAATTGCCTCCCCCCCCTCCTTTGTTGTTGTTGGTTGTTTTGTTGCGTTTCATTTACTGCCAGCCGGCCGATCGATAGACCATCTGTCTATCGACTTAAAAACAAGGGTTTAAAAGATTAAAGCCGCTCCCATTTTTGATAAAGATCTTTCATTCGAGGCAAAAGTAATCTGGCTTGGGGGTTTCTCCTACAGGCCAAAACCTCCCCTGCGGGCAGCAGGTGCAATGAGTCAAAACATCTGTGTTGGACGCCCCCCTGCCCCATAGGAGGGGATAAAAAGCAGAAACCCACGAGGTCGACACACACACGCGGCTGGAAGATATGGAGTGAACTTGTGAAGACGTCCTCAACACCTGGCCCCACCGATGCCCTTGCATCCTAACCACGTGGCCCTTTCCAAAGTATACTTCTCCTCGTGCCCTTCGACCGTATTCCTCGAGCCCACACTCCATTGCTTGGAGTTTCGAGGAGTCCCCATCGCCTTGCCCCTTTACGGAAGCCCTTGCATCTCACCAAGTGGAAGAAACTCGCCCTCGGAAATCGCAAGTCACCCACGGACTGCCTTCTACGCGCCCTCGGAAAATCTGCTAAGGTAAAGTACCCTGGAAGAGCCCCATTTCAGTCACGCTTTTGTCTCGTAATATTTTCTTAAAGAGAAAGCCAGAAATCTCCCTTGTCTAATGTCCGTGCGCCTCTTGCATCGGCAGTATTAATTCTTTATTACTCCTTTGGCACCCTCAGTGCAGCTTCGAATTCATTATTCTTTTGTCTGTTTTCATTACTGGCGTATAATGTGCATATCTCTCATTTCAGAGGGATCCTATTTCGTGGAAGCTTCTCGGACTGTGTCTGGAATCCCCCAGTTTCATTCAATCCCGTAGGAATCTCCTTCAGGATAGTAATCTACTTGAGTTCCTCTTTCCCGTACTGATATCATTTATGTAAATACACTCCTTTAAATTTGCCCACGTGTTTTACGTAATATTTCCCTCAGTAACAAGAGCCCTATGCTCGT